>SJYO01046538.1:48809789-48972894 GCA_006410555.1 Capra ibex
CAATACTGGTTGGATCTATCGTATAAGTTTTCGTCTCTGCACTGAAACGGTTGATTCCAGGCAGATCAGTTCCGATACCAAAAAGGACACCAGTACATACCAACACTCTCAACCTGACACTTCTTCCGACTCGTGACTTCTTAACTACGAAAACTTGACACCACAACCTCTTCTGAGAACTCTCAGGGAACCTGATGTTCCTCTAGGTTAGTCAGGTAAGACTTCCTCTAGTTGGGACCTTAAAGAAACCTTTCTTACTACGATTTCGACTTTGAGGTCATGAAACCGGTGGAGTACTCTTCTCAACTGAGTAACCTTTTTTTGAGACTACGACCCTCCCTAACTCCCGTCCTCCTCTTCCCCTGCTGTCTCCTACTCTACCGACCTACCGTAGTGCCTGAGCTACCTGCACTCAGACTCACTTGAGGCCCTCTACCACTACTTGTCCCTCCGGACCGCACGACGCTAAGTACCCTAGGGTTTCTCAGCCTGTGCTGACTCACTGACTTGACTTGACTTGACTAGTCTTTATAATACCTAACCTCTTGTATGGTTGTTGTCTTTGTATAAAAAGTGTCAAGACCTCCGTTTCTTTAAGTTCTAGTTCAAAGGACCAAGTCTCCAGTGAGAGAAAAGGAACACAGGAGACACCCCCTTCCCTGTTTCTTAAGAAATCCCGGAAATATTTTCGAGATTAGGATAATTACACCCAAAGTGGTAATATTGGATTTTTAGAGGGTTTCAGAGGTGGAAGATTATGGTGGTGTAACTTCCAATCCCGAAGGTCTATACTTAAATCTCGAGTCGACCCACGAGTCACCACTGGATCTACCTACCTTACCCCCACCCCTCCCTTCAGATACTCCCTCCCCTTTACACATACATATATCGACTAAGTGAAGTAACATGTCTTCCTTTATTACGTTGTAACATTTCGTTTAGATGGGGTTAATTTTTAAATAATTTTTTTTTTTCAAACCAGTCCTGTATTTATAAGTCAGATATCGTTAGTAGTAGTGAAAAAACCGTATATCAAACTTTTGATATGGGAGAGTACACTACGGTTGGTCTTGGGACTCTCCTTACGGACGATAATAGCGGTTCAAGATTTTCTCTGTAGTCACCGATTTTCTCCAATAAATTGAACAGGTCCCTCAGTGTGTCAATTGATGAACGTCTCTATTTGGATTTTGGTCAAGAGGACCGTTGGGTACGTTCCATGGGGGTGGATATGGTGTGACGGAGGTCTCTTCTACCTGAGTCGGAATATATACTCGTTTCGTCACCCGATCGATAGTCCACACTTAACTCTCTGGAATCCTTCTGGAGGGTGAAAAGTTAAAAAGGGACCGATTGGTCAGTGTTCCGTACTTTAACGTGGTAAACTATGAAACACCCGTACACGCGATTTCTATTTACTGAAGTTAAATATCTCAAACATTGAAAAGATTTCAGGAAGATGTACAAAATGGTGTTTTAAGTAGAACGGTCTCCCGTTCCCGATAGACCCAAACTCTAAGAAGAGTGACGGTTCACGTTGACTGTGTCCATCTTCATTAGTTGTGAAGACGTGTTTCAGAGTTCTGTCTCTTAAGGGTCCCGATCTTTATTATTTCAGTGGGTTTCTACCTGCACTCAGACTCACTTGAGACCCTCTACCACTACCTGTCCCTCCGGACCGCACGACGTTAAGTACCCCAACGTTTCTCAGCCTGTCCTGACTCGCTGACTTGACTTGACTTGACTTGACTTGACTTTCTATGGTGGTCCGAAGACATAGGAGTCGGTCACCCGTCGAGAGGAGAACCAGTGTTTTACCGACGTCGACCGTCGAGGAACGCAGAGGAGTACGACGTCTCTACCCTCTTTTTTTTTTTCACAGAGAAAAATACACAGAGTTAAAGAAATTCTTTAGTATCTTTCACCAAAGTCTGTGGAGGTTCATTTGTAGGGGAATGTAGAGTAATTGGTGTCATCTCAGTGTTCAGGTGTTCGGGATTAGTCTAGACCGATTTTTTTGACCTTAAAAGAACTAACCAAAATAGACGCATCGTAAGGAGGGGATCTCTTCCTCGTCCCAGTTATTTCGTACGAGATGGGGTCGTGAACTTATTTTAGACCCAAAACAATTGTCCTCCTTCCACCTTACTACGGATTTATCTTTTGAGTTTTAAACAACAACAACAAGTCAGTGATTCAACACAGGTTGAGAAACGCTGGGGTACCTAACGTCGTGTGTTCAGAAGGGTCAGGAAGTCATAGAGGACCTCAGACGAGTTTGAGTACAAGTCACTCAGTCATTACGATGTGTTGGTGGAGTAAGAGACAGAGGGGGAAGAGGAGGATGGCAGTTAGAAAGGGTCTTAGTCCCACAAAAGGACGTGTAATCCTCCGGTTTCATAACCTCAAAGTCGAAGTCGTAATCAGGAAGGTCAATTATAAGTCTCAACTAAAGGAAATCCTAACTAACTAAACTAAAGGAACGTCAGGTTCCCTGAGTGTTACAGAAGGTATATAGGGGTCAAAAGTCTTCCTTTTGTTTCTAAATCTTGGAAGGTCTCATGGGGAGGTGGGGGCCTTCTCATCTGTAGAAAGGGTCATCATGGTATACTTCAATAATAGTCGAATATCTTCATGTTGTTAATTCAAAATATTACGATAATCGATAATTGTGGAAATAAGAATATAGTGGGTAATAATTAGGATAGTCCACAGACCAATACTTTTCCTGACAACATTAATTAGAGTTTTTTAAGACTTAATACAAAGATTTACTAGTGTTGTGTTTCACGTTTCACTCCTACCCGAAGGTGTCTTGTCATTGAGTTTGGACTTTCTCCGGACTACTCAAACGTCACCATTTTCACCATGTCTTCATCTCCCTCCTTCCCCGACGTCTGTCCCGAGAAGTAGGTAACGGGTCACAACTAAAGTCACCGGGTTCACTTCAACACTCGGACTCTTTCACTTTACCCAGTACTACTAATATCTATTATTCGTTGAGAGTTTGGTCTACTTCAGTCTTTAGACCCCGAATAGGTCGTAATTTAGGAGACCATCCCGTCAAGAAAAATTCCCATTTGTAAGGGTGAACAATAATAACAAATCAGCGATTCAGCATAGACTGACAAACATTGGGTTATCTGACATCAGGTGGTCCGACGAGACAGGTGTCTTAAGAGGCCCGTTCTTATGACCTCATCTAACAGTAAAGGAAGAGATCCCCTCGAAGGACTGAGTCTCAGACTTGGACACAGAAGACGTAACCGTCCGTCCAAGAAATGGTGACTCGGTGGTCCCTTCGGGTCTTGTAAAGGTGATTATCGTGGTTTAATGTTCAGAACAAAAATAGGTGGAAAAATAGACAGACGATAACGTAAATACTAACGATCAAACTCAGTCCTAGTCATCGTTTTCCCCTTGTATTCCAGATGGTCGAGGGTAGGAGCGCCCAATTACAAAGGATTAAGGGTTAATTATCATTGGAAGTTCTAAACTCTTGTTCTTTAGTCTGAAGGACCATTAAGAACCTTTGGTGGGTATAGTATATTAAGACGTAAAAAGTGTCGTGAAACACATAAAATTTTATTAATACTCAGTGATATTATCATTCACTCAACAAACACGTAACATCCAAATAGTGTCTCAAAAGACAATTTCATATGTTATTTACGTACCTATTTAAAACAATATTCGGTTTTATAATACTGTTCTAATATATGAAGGTACTATACATTTTACTAGAGAAAATATCTAAAGAATATGTATAAACTATTAGTTTTTATAATTTTCTTTGTTTATTTACAGTTTATTTTTAGTAAATTCATCTTATAATTATCTTATAGTGTTATCTTATAATGAGTCGGTATTTTTCCTTGTGTGAACTGGGTGAAGATTATTCCACTTACTTGGATCTCGGATAATATGTCTCACTACATTCGGTCTTTCTCTTCTTGTTTACGGTATATAATTGTGTATATATACCTTAGATTTTTCTACCATGACTACTTGGATAGACGTCTCGTCGTTGCCTCTTGTCTGAACACATGTGTCTCCCGTCTTCTCTCTCTCTCCCTACTTGACTCTCTCTGCGTGACTTTGTATGTGTAATTGTGTCTACTTTAATCTATCGGGCACCTTTAAATGGCATACTACGTCCTACGAACCGCTGTTGGATGTCCCTACCTTACACCACCCTCCACCCTCCCTCCAAGTTCTCCCTCTACTGTACGCACATGGATACCGACTTGATTTTACCTGACCTTACCCACTTAAATTAAGTCTACTGGTAAAACAGATGATGACACTCGTTCTTAAGGAATCTTCTTTACATCATCGGGAGTATCGGTTGTTCTCAGGTTTTACGGTATGAACGCACGTCAGAGTTTTTACTTTCTTACTAGAGACAAGTAAAGGTTCCGTTTGGTCAGTTATAGTGTCATTAGGTTCAGTTACGGGGTTGATGATTACGGTTTCTTCAAGTTCAACTTCCCGAGATACTACTGGATGTTCTAGAAGATCTTGATTGTGGTTTTTGTCTACAGGGAAAGTAGTGTCCCCTGACCTTACGTTCATCCTTCAGTTCTATGGACTTCATTGTCTGTTCAAACCGGACTCATGTTTTACTTCGTCCCGTTTACAATTGTCTCAAAACGGTTCTCTTGTGTGACCAGTATCGTTTGTGGGAGAAAGTTGTTACGTTCTCTATTGAGATGTGTACCTGTAGTGGTCTACCAGTTATGGTTTTGGTCTAACTAATAGAAGAAACGTTGGTTTCACCTCTTCGAGATATGTCAGTCGTTTTTGATCTGGTCCTCGACTGACACCGAGTCTAGTTCTTGAGGAATAATGGTCTAAGTCTTAATTTAGTTTCTTTCATCCCTTTTGGTGATCTGGTAAGTCCATACTGAATTTAGTTCAGGGAATACTAATATGTCACCTTCACTGTTTATCTAAGTGTCCTAATCTAGACTATCTGTCACGGACTTCTTGATACCCATCTCCAAGTACTGCAACATGTCCTCCGTCCCTAGTTCTGGTGGGGGTTCTTTTTCTTTATCTTTTTCCGTTTTACCAACAGACTCCTCCGGAATGTTTGTCGACTCTTTTCTTCTCTTCGATTTCCGTTTCCTCTTTTCATTTCTATATACGTAGACTTCCGTCTTAAGGTTTCTTCTCATTCATCTCTATTTTTCGGAAGGAGTCACTAGTCACGTTTCTTTGTCTCCTTTTGTTATCTTACCCTTTCTGATCTCTAGAGAAGTTCTTTTAATCTCTATGGTTCCCTTATAAAGTACGTTTTCGCCCGTGTTATTTCCTGTCTTTACCATACCTGGATTGTCTTCATCTTCTATAATTCTTCTACACCGTTCTTATATGTCTTCTTGATATGTTTTTTCTAGAAGTACTGGGTCTATCGGAACTACCACACTAGTGAGTGGATCTCGGTAGGATCTTACGTTTCAGTTCACCCGGAATCCTTCGTAGTGATGCTTGTTTCGATCACCTCCACTACCTTAGGGTCGACTCGATAAAGTTCAGGATTTTATACTACGACAATTTCACGACGTGAGTTATACCGTCGTTTAGACCTTTTGAGTCGTCACCAGTGTCCTGACCTTTTCCGGTCAAAAGTAAGGTTAGGGTTTCTTTCTGTTTCGGTTTTTACAAGTTGGATGGTGTGTTAACGTGAGTAGAGTGTACGATCATTTCATTTTGAGTTTTAAGAGGTTCGGTCCGAAGTTGTCATACAATTAGTTCTTAAAGGTCTACAAGTTTGACCTAAACCTTTTCCGTCTCCTTGGTCTCTAGTTTAACGGTTGTGGGTGACCTAGTAGTTCTTTCGTTCTCTCAAGGTCTCTTTGTAGATGAAGACGAAATAACTAATACGGCTTCAGAACCTGATACACCTAGTGTTGTTTGACATCTTTTAAGACTTTCTCTACCCCTATGGTCTTGTGGAATGGACGGAGGACTCTTTAGACATACGTCCAGTTCTTCATTGTCAATCTTGACCTGTTCCTTGTTGTCTGACCAAGGTTTATACCTTTCCTCATCTAGTTCCGACATATAACAATGGGACGAAGAAATTGAATATATGTCTCATGTAGTACGTTTTGCGGTCCGACCTACTTCGTGTTCGATCTTAGTTCTAACGGTCTTCTTTATCGTTATTGGAATCTATACGTCTACTGTGGTTAGTATGACATCTTTCACTTCTCCTCGACTTCTCGGAGAACTACTTTCACTTTCTCCTCTCACTTTTTGGACCGAATTTTGAGTTATAAGTTTTTTACTTCTAGTACCGTAACCCAAGGTAGTGAAGTACCGTTTATCTACCTCTTTGTTACCTTTGTCACCGTCTGAAATAAAAGAACCCGAGGTTTTAGTGACGTCTACCACTGACGTCGGACTTTAATGTCTGCGAACCAGGAACCTTCTTTTTAATACTGGTTGGATCTCTCAAATAATTTTTCGTCTTCTTGTGAAACGGCTGGATCCAGGTAGATCAGTTTCGATACCAAAAAGGTCATCAGTAAATACCTACACTCTCAACTTGATTTTTCTTTCGACTCGTGACTTCTTAAAAATTGACACCACAACCTCTTCTGAGAACTCTCAGGTGACCTAAAGTTCCTCTAGTTTGGTCACTTAGGATTTCCTTTAGTCAGGACTTATAAGTAACCTTCCTGACTACGACTTTGACTTTGAGGTTATGAAACCGATGGACTACACTTCCTGACTGAGTAACCTTTTCTAGGACTACGACGTTTTCTAACTTCCGTGTACCTCTTCTCCCTCTGTCTCCTACTCTACCAACCTACCATAGTAGTTCAGTTACCTGTACTCAAACTTATTCGACGTCCTCAACCACTTCCTGTCCCTTCGGACCGTACTACGTCAGGTACCCAAGTGTTTCTCAACCTGTGCTGACTCACTGACTTGACTTGGTGTTATATATTAAAAATTGTAAATTTCAAAATTTTGTGAGGTTCGTAAGTAACGGGATATGTTCTCAGAGTCAGAGAGAAAATCACTGTTTATAAGGTCTGTACCCTGAAGGATATCGAGTCTACCGTTTCTTAGACGGACGTTACGTCCTCTGGGTCCAAACTAGGGACCCAGTTCATCTATGGGACCTCTTCCTTTACCGTTGGGTAAGGTCATAAGAACGGACCTTTGACGATAACTGTCTCCTCGGACAGCCCGATGTCAGGTACTTCAGCGTTTCTCAGTCTGTACTCATTCGTTGATTGTGTGCGTAAGGTCTGTATCTGTCAAAGAGGGTAGAACGTAACTGGAGCCAGTTTAACCAATCTCATACAGGTCATCATCGTTTAAGTTCAACTCTCCATCCCAACAAAATATATGCGAGGAAAGGTAAAAATTACTGTTTTCGTAAAACAGACAAACTAAACTAAAACCCACCCAGAAGATTAAGTAATGACGACGACGATTAAGTCTAAGAATTTAAGTAAAGGTTAAATTACAACGTCATAAAGGAGTTGTTGTAGAAGAGAAACGTAAAGAGGCAAGTTCATAAACGTTTTCTTGCCAATTTGATGTCATTTATAAGTTCGGTATTTGTAAAACCCCATCATTACTTTGTTTTATTGTAGGCCTAAAGGATCGTTCGTGAGGATTGTCGTGACGTGTCTTAGTGTACGACTTTAACGGTTGAATCTCAGCATAAAGTGAAGGTTTTGAATAATAAAGAATCTTGTGGTAGGTATTTCATCAGGTACTCATATTCGACTGATCATAAATAAAATAAACGTCGTTACTGAATCGTAATCGTCGTCAGTCCCACCGTTTATTGAGAAGAGAGGACCGTTTTTGACCTTCGTTCCGACTGACTACCCTGAAACTCCAATGAGGGATGGACGAGGACAGGACTGGGGAGTTTTGGGAAGTGGAAGTCGAGGAACCCAGTCGTAGAGGACGAGAACAAAAGTTGAAATAGAAGTCTAAGAAAGTTTCGTCATCGTAGAGAAGTGACTACCAACTCGAAGCTAAGAGTGTTCTTTGAATATTATGAAAGCTGGTAGTGTAAAGGACACTTCATGACTTTCTAATTAAAGATGGAGCTTATGCGAGTAGTCCGTTTTCGACCACCCAGGTTCCCTCGACGACTTTTTCCTACAAAGCTCTGAAAGAGGGTGTCGGGTCCGTCCTCCCGGTCTCCTGGGTCCCGTGGGGTAAGAGTGAGTGTTAAGTAGAGGGGAGTACTTAGGACCGGGGAGAAACGGATCGGATAATAGGGATTTCGAGTGGGTCTGGATGGATGGAATAGGGGATAAAGAAGATGAGTTTTCATGAAAGTTCGTGGAGGAAAGAGTGTAAGATTACAAAACTCCTTTTATAGGTAATTTCTTTATATGACAGACGAGATAGTCATTTGTTTTCTACACCGTCCGCACTTCGGTAGTATAATGTCGTAGGGGTTCCGACTCGGGACTCCCTTGAGTCCTGTGTTTGTCCTACGGGCGGTAGATCGTCAGTTGTCGAAGTCGGTGAGACCTGTCGTATAGGACTCCTCTGAGTCTTACTCTTTTATGTCCTATGACCGGGGTCTGTCGACTCCACGAATAGTTTTCTTGTTAAAGTTACCCGTAGAAGGGTATGTATCTTTTCACGACTTAAGGAAGTGAACTTTATAGACTGAAGAAATTAAAAGTTATTAGAAGACTGCAAGGTCGACACGATTCAACTAAGTCAACACAGACTGAGAAACGCCGGGGTACCCGACATCGGGCGGTCCGAAAAGACAGGTACTCTAAGAGGTCCGTTGTTATGACCTCACCTAATGGTAAAGGAAGAGGCTCCTTAGAAGGACTGGGTTCCGAGTTTGGGAGGAGAGAATGTGGAGGACTTGACCGTCCAAGAAGTGGTGATCGTGATGGACCCTTCGTGTTTCAAGGTTAATAGACCAGAAACAACGTTTTTAAGAATATATAGAAACTGGGGAGACTGAGGAGGGAACGGAGAAGGTCCCGAAAGGACCACCGAGTCTCCAATTTCGTAGACGGACGTTACGCCCTCTGGACCCAAGCTAGGGACCCAGTCCTTCTACGGGACCTCTTCCTTTACCGTTGGGTGAGGTCATAAGAACGGACCTCTTAGGGTATCTACCGTCTCGAACCACCCGATGTCAGGTGCCCCAGCGTTTCTCAGCCTGTGCTGACTCGCTGAAGTGAAGAGAAGTGAAACGGAGAAGTTTCGTCAGAGAGTCTTGGCAGTCTCTATGACACAGGACCCAAATTCAGGAGTTTATTATGTATTGAGAGTTGAAAATCCAACACGTAAAAAAAGTCAGTTGTTTTAATAGTCGGTAATCACACCAGATCAACTTTGATACTGTTAAATTAATTTCGTTACGTCTGATTCCACACTTAGTATGTAGTCACAGGTGACTAAAAATCGCACTACGACTGATTTAGTGAAGTAGTATGTCTTGGAGTTAAAAAAGTAGATATTTTACTTCTCTTTTTAAGGTAGAGTATTAAAAATAATTAAAAAATTTTTTTAAAACAACCTTATATCAACTAAATATTATAACACAATCAAAGACGACATGTCGTTTTAATTAGTCAATATGTAAATGTATATAGTCGAGTAAAAAATCGAAGAAGGAGGTATAACCAGTATTATATGTTTGTCAAGTAAATAGAGTGATAGTTTTTTTTTTTTTGAGTTGGTTTTCCGTCCGTCCTCTAGATTTATCTATAAAGAGGTTTATTCTGTAGTCAAGTCAAGTCAGTGAGTCAGCACAGGCTGAGAAACGCTTGAATACTTGGAGTCGTATGGTCCGGAGGGACAGGTAATGGTTGAGGACCTCAGGTGGGTTTGAGTACAGGTAACTCAGCCACTACGGTAGGTTGGTAGAATAGGAGACAGTAGGGGAAGAGGAGGACGGGAGTTAGAAAGGGTCGTAGTCCCAGAAAAGTTTACTCAGTCGAGAAGTGTAGTCCACCGGTTTCATAACCTCAACGTCGAAGTTTTAGTCAGGATGGTTACTACCTGATCAACCTAGAGAAACGTCGGGTTCCCTGAGAGTTCTCAGAAGAGGTTGTGGTGTCAAGTTTTCGCATTTAAGAAGACTCGAGTCGAAAGAAATATCAGGTTGAGAGTGTAGGTATGTACTGGTGACCTTTTTAGTATTGGAACTGATCTGTCTGGAAACACCTGTTTCATTACTATGTCTACCGGTTTATCGTGTCCCTTTCTACTTTAGTAACTCCTGTTACTAATGTAGGTACTTTAATTTTCTATGAATGACGGACCTTTTTTTTCGATACTGTTTGGATCTGTCGTACAATTTTTCGTCTCTGTAGTGAAACGACTGTTTCCAGACGTATCAGTTTGGACACCAAAAAGGTCCTCAGTATATGTTTACGTTCTCAACCTGGTATTTCTTCCGACTCGTGGTTTCTTAACTACGAAAACTTGACACCACTACCTCTTCTGAGAACTCTCAGGCAACCTGTCGTTCCTCTAGTTTGGTCAGTAGGATTTCCTTTAGTTGGGACTTTTAAGTGACCCTCCTGACTACGACTTCGACTTCGAGGTTATAAAACCGGTGGACTACGTTTTTTGGTGGAGTAACCTTCTGAAACTAAGACCCCTTCTAACTCTCGTCCTCTTCACCCACTGTCTCATACTCTACCAACCTACGGTAGTGACTGAGTTATCTGTACTCAAACTCGTTTGAGGTCCTCTCATCACTTCCTGTCCCTTCGGACCGTACGACGTCAGGTACCCTATTGAATCGTTGACTTGTTGTTGTTGTAATGAGTAATAATCTCTTCACGTTTAGTTTTGGTCTAATACTATAAAAACTCTTCTACTTTGTTATATCCATATTTCGTATCTCGACAAGTCACGATCCCTTGACACTCAAAAGGAGAAGAAAGAGGTTTCTCTTAAACTAAACTTAAAATTTCCTTCCTCTAAAACTCTCGTTTATTAGTAGGAGATCGTAGATGACTCTAAAGTCTGGATTAGTAGTCCTCGTCTTAGGTGACATAAACGTTTAGGTTTGCACTCGTTCACAGTCGTTTACGGAGAAAAGACCGAGGGATTTTCCAGGTATGATAGGGGATTGGGACACAGTTAAGGTGATTGAAGAGTGAGACGTATGAAGGTTTCATCCTAGTCGTACCTCTCTCACTCAGGTGGTTGAGTTACGGAAATGGATGACCACGACGGGAGTCGGACCGGACTTTATCTACGAGTTATTTACAAACGGTTTAACTTAAAAGAAGAGGGACCTAATCAGTGACCGACCTCGTTCCTCGATCGGAGGTCGCACCGAGGTCACAGGTGTTTGAAATACTCAGTACAGAAGTTTCCGAAACGTCGTCGGTGAGGGAAGGGAACGGAGACTGGAGAGGACGAAGAAGTCGTACAAATACCTGTATTAATGTCGTACGATAACTAAAGGACTGTCCGCGAAACTACATTGATAAAATGTCTTAGTTCGATTAAAGTATGTAACTCCAAAAATACCCGAGACCGTCTGAGTTGGATTCTTCAGTAAAGCAGAGGAGGAACCCGTGAGGGCGAGGAAGAGTCTTGTAACGAAGAGAACCAGGGAGGAAGGGACTTCGGGTCGACTCGACGAACGTTAGGTGTCAGAGACAGAAAAGGAATTCCGGGGTAAGACTACCAGAACACTCAACTGGCCAGTACAGAACTCTTTTGTCGTTCCAGAAACTCCAGGGTTCTTCAATACTGTCACGTAGACCCACTACCCCCTCACCTTCTATCTTGAGTTAATAAAGAGATTAAAAAAAATTTTTTTTCGAAAAATAAAGGACGACTTCATATCGTTCATTCACTTTCACTTCAACGAGTCAGTACAAACTGAGAAATGTTGGGGCACCTGACATTGGATGGTCCGAGGAGCCAGGTACCTTAAAAGGTCCGTTCTTATGACTTCACCCAACGGTAAAGGAAGAGGTCCCCTAGAAGGTTTGGGTCCCTGACTTGGGTCTAGAGGGTGTAATGTCCGACTACGAAATGGTAGACTCGATACCCCTTCGACTAGTTGTTACAACACTATCAAAGTCCATTTGTCGTTTCCCTAAGTCGGTAGGTACATGGACATAGGTAAGAGGGGGTTTGAGACGGACGTAGGTCCGACGGTGTATTGAAACTCGTCTCAAGGGACACGATATGTCATCCTGGAAAAACCAATAGATAAAATTTATATCGTCACACACGTGTAGGTAAGGTTTAAGGGATTTATAGGGAAGGGGACAAGGAGGGGAGACCTTTGGTATTCAAGTAAAAGATTCAGACACTCAGACGAATACAAAACATTTATTCAAGTAAACATAGTAAAGAAAAATAACCCGAAGGAACCACCGAGTCGACCATTTCTTAGGTGGACGTTACGACCTCTGGACCCAAGCTAGGGACCCAATCCTTCTAGGGGACCTCTTCCTTTACCGATGGGTGAGGTCATAAGACCGGACCTCTCAAGGTACCTGTCAGGTACCGTAACGTTTCTCAAGAAAAATCTGGGGATGTATTTTCTCTACCGTAAGTTATAAAGAAGAAGAGACAGACTGAATGAAGTGAGTCATACTGTTAGAGATCCAGTTACGGACCATCCGACGTCAGGTACCCCATCGATTCTCAGTCTGTGTTGACTCGCTGAAGTGAAAGTGAAAAGTGAAAGTACGTAACCTCTTCCTTTACCATTGGGTGAGGTCACAAGAACGGACCTCTTAGGGTCCCTGAACCCCACGGACCGCCCGACGACAGATACCCCAGTGTGTCTCAGTCTGTGTTGACTGCACTGAATCTTCGTCGTCCAGTTAAGTACAACTACGTTAACCGTAATAAAGTAAGAAAAATTACCGACTCATTATAAGGTAACATACGTACAACGATAAGGAGACTAAAAATTTCGGACCCAGACGATAATGTGAGACTTATGTAAAGACCTGGGTGACTTTAAAGGGAATGGATGTACGTAGACGATTAATTACCATACGTCAGAAAGTTCTCTGTACTAGAATAGATTAAATGTATGGTTAGGACCCCAACACGATATTACAGGTAAAATCTCTACACCTTTTACTCCGACCTTTTGATTTTGTCGAGCTATCAACTTTTATCATTGTCGCTCGTATACTTGTAGGAAGTGTTTTTCTGAAGTGTACCCGTAAAGAAGAGGTAAACCTCTATGTCTCAACGTCTCGGTTCTGAATTTGTTAATCTTAAGAGTACGGTTCGAGAAAGGAGATGTGCCGACGAAGGAAAGACAAGAGTCCGGGTATGTGTGTCGAGGGGAAGTACCCGAACCGGTCCGATAAGAATGTTTGGGTCCTACCAGGAGGGGAAGACGGATAGGTCGAGTGTACACGGGAACTTCCGTACCACCTCGGGAGGAGATGAGGATGGAGATGGTCCTTTGAAAGGAAATATTTAGGTAGAAAGACACTGTGAGAGATCAGACCTTGTAGGACCTGTACAGATAATCTATTATTGACGTGTATTCATCTGTAAATTATTTCAACAAGATCAGAACTTCAGGGACTTACATCACATAGACCTAACCAACTTAAGGTAGTGGGTAAGGGTTATCTATAGTTGTAAGGTTAAAGAGTTTCTGGTGGTAGGATGAGACTCCTCGGTACCCTGTGGTCCCTTCAACTCAAGTCGGGACCAAGGTCCTCACCCTGGGTTCTGGTTACAGACCGGTTAGTAATGTAGATGCACTGGACACCTCCGATTAGTCTCCCTTATAGTTCTGACATCTCTCTGACCGAGAAGGACTACCTACATTTTCTCTCCACTCTCCGACGGTTGTTGTCTCGGTTCTGCTTCCCTCGTCAGTTCTTGACCAGTCTCTCACCTTTCTCTCTCCCTTTTTCGTTAATCCAGTTTGTGAAGTTCGACGTTCTAGTCTGAACGGACTTCGATTGTTTCGGGAAAGAGGTCGGAAAAGTTACTGTCCTCAGTTGAGTACAGAGAAACAAATTTGGTCAAAGTCAGTCCGAAAGATCGGGGTTTCCCAAGATTATATATATAAACTTATCGTTATAACCAAGATGTTGTCAAGGATAGTTGCATCTCTATCGTGTTAAGAGACAATTCTAAAGAAACAAAATTTTTTTATATCATTTTGGTTTTAAAAATCGAGGTAAGTAGGAAAACACTGAATATCCTAAAAACAAAAAAAGACTTATGTTTTTGTAGGTAATCTCTGTAAGCTTTTTAGGGTGGTGATGTTTTGAGATGAATTAAAATAAAATTTTACATACAAAATATTATAACCCTACTTAGTAGAATGACACACACACCTACGTTTTAAGGAAGTCAGTGAATTACTGTCATCTAATGAAGTCAACTCCCCCTTTATTCATCGACATAACCCCAAGGAACTCCCGAGTCACCATCTTCTAGGTGGACTGTTACGTCCTCTTCACCCAAACTAGGGACCCAGCCCTTCTAGGGGACCTCTTCCTGCATCTTTGGGTGAGGTCATAAGAACGGAACCTTTAGGTTACCTGTTTCCTCGGACCTCCCGATGTCAGGTACCCCCGCGGTTTTCTCAGTCCGTGCTGAATCACTGATTTGTTGTTGTCGTTTCATCGGTCTGACGGACCCAATTTTGGGGTAGAGATAGTAATTATACATACACCGGAACGTGTTAACAATGTTTAGGACAGTGCAGAGTTACTGGAGTCTACAACTTTTCCGTCATTACTATCGTCAACTAAATATCCTTAAAGTACTCTTAATTTTATAAAACATACCGAAGACTTAACACCACGACCTCTTCTGAGAACTCTCAGGAAACCTGACGTTCCTCTAGTTTGGTCAGTTAGGATTCCCTTTAGTTGGGACTTATAAGTGACCTTCCTGACTACGATCTCGAGGTTAAGAAACCGGTGGGACTACATTTCTCGGCTAAGTAACTCTTTCCGGGACTACGATCCTTTCTAACTTCCGATTTCCTCTTCCCTCGCTATTTCCTCTACCAACGTACCGTAGTACTGAGTTACCTGTACTCAAACTCGTTTGAGACCCTCTATCACTTCCTGTTCGTTCGGACCGCACGACGTCAGGTACCCCAGAGTTTCTCAGTCTGTACTGAATCGTTGACTTGTTGTTGTAAAACACACTAATGATGCATATCAATACATCATTGTCGAGTTAAAAACTGTTGGACCCAAACTCTATGATACCGATAAGTTCTCTCGATTATCACGTGTAAGAAACACCCGTAGACAGGACACGGAATCTCCCACGAATCGACGTAGGGACCGAGGATGTATCAGCTATGGTCGTCGTGAGTGGTTGGATGGTCGGAAATATTGGTTTAACAGAGGTCCGTCTGATGGGAGGGTCGACTCGTAGTGGTACCGTACCGTAAAGTAGTGTGTCGAGATGACGGACAATAGCAACATATCGAGTTTACATTTCTGGTAACAATCCACTGTCATCATGACTTCATAGGAATATGACAATGTTAAAATTATTCTTAGAGAAACCATAAAATTGTAGTGTATTTTATAACTTGATAATCAAACTCCATTTACTATAATGTAATTAAAAATAATTTAAAAGGTTCTCTAAAAAAAAATTTCCGACAATAAAGTAGTTTCCCGTAGTTGACTTTAAAAGAGACGGAGTGACTAAGGACCTAATATAATTATCTTAAACATTGTAATTTATTAAGAAGGTAAGAACTCTATTACGGATTCGCCTGTGTAATATCGTAAGTAAAAAATTATGTTGTTACTCACACTACACTACTGTAAAATAAATTCCTTACAATAAAGTTTGTGTATTTTCTTTAACTTAACACCAAAAAAAAATGGAAACGAAGTAATAATCCCAGTCCAACCAAAATGTTTTATTAAAACTTTCAAAGATAATTATAGAAAAATATCCTAACCTTTACCAATTTAAAGGGGAATTTCAATGTATAAAGAACTTTAAACTAGTTGATTTGACTGGTTGTTGTTTCAGTTCTCGTAAGTCTTCTTTCATTACGATGTCGTTAAAAAAAATCGTTAAAGAAATTTAAGAGGTGAAGCTCGGTTAAAACACTAGTTATAGTACATTTTTTAGTAATGAAATTTAGTTTTTGAAAACATTTATCATATCTTCTGTTATATAATTAGAATCCGTTGTACAATATTAAAGTTATAGACATTACATCAAGGTGGGTGAAATATTATGTTAGATTAAAACATGTAAAGAAAAGAGAAAAAGGGATAATGTGAAGATCTAGATGTATGATGATAAGATTAACTTCTGTTAAGAATACCAAAAAAGGAAGATAAAATACAAGAAACACGATGAATAAATTTATAAATTGATTCGTAAAGTAGAATGAAGATTGCATAATATTTTTATAAATCGTATACTAAAAAAGGGAAAACATGTCGAAACTGAAAAGGGGTATTCGAAAATGTATTTTACAAAGTTAAAAATAAAGAAATATTTATCAAATATTAAGAATACTGGGTTGTCAATAATGTGGCTTGTCAAAGATCAAAAGTCACACGGAAGATTTTTAGAAATAAAATAGATAAATAATAACAAACGTCCAATCATTGGTCAAGATGTATTTATTGCTAAAAGTAATAAATTCCTCTAAAAGAAAAGTAAAAACAGAGAGAAGATTCTTACCAACTTCCTTTCGAGATGATGGACAAGTGTCCCAATTTCCAAACGATTCGTAAAAATAATTCATTTTCAATAATCAAGATAAAAAGTACATGACATATAGGAGTAAATAAAAAAGAAATTTGACTCCTTTGGAAGGGTTGAAATAAATAAAAAATTAACTTCCTATTAACGAAATGTCTTAAAACAGGAAAAGACAGTTTGGAGTTGTACTTAGTCGGTATCCATATGTATATAGGGGAGGGAAACTTGGAGGAAGAGTAGAGGGAGGGGTGGGGTGAGGAGATCCAACTATGTCTCGGGAACATAGAAGTCCTGAAAGGTAGGTTTACGTCTTCTTATGTGGTAGAAGAGTTCACGTGTGCCTTGTAAGAGGTACTATCTGGTGTAGAACCCAGTGTTTAGTTTGGAGTCATTTAAATTCTTTTGACTTTAGTATAGTTTGTGGAAGAGGCTGGTGTTACGATACTTTGATCCACAGTTAATGTCCCTCTTTTGACATGTTTTTTTTGTATTTATGTACCTCTAATTTGTTATGTAAAGATTTATTGGTTGTCCAATGACTTCTTTAGTTTTCCCTTTAGTTTTTAAAAGATCTTTGTTTACTGTTACTTTTGTGTAAGAGTAAATAAAAAACAAACGGAGTGGACGGGATAAGATTCTTTTTATGTAACAGTAAGGAGGTGTTTATAAAATAATAAAAAAGGAGTATCAAGACAAAAACGTATTTTATACAACTATAATTTAATAAACCGTAATAGAAGACACACCGAGTACTGACGAAGTAAAAATGAGATCTAAAATACAAGGTAGGTACAATGTATTAAGAGAAACACGAAGGTCAAGTGGACCTTATGGCAGTAAGAGCGTAAAACATACACAGGAGGATTATATAAAATGGTTCGAAACATAAAAATAGAAGGGGACAGTTAGTAAAACATAATCTAAATGTAGCACATTTGTCGTATATCATCTATAAATAATAAAGTGGGTTGGACTCTCAGACATAAAAGTATCTCCCAACTGGAAAATAAATAACGGTATTTAATATATTGACCCAAAAAATGACAGTAAGTAACATGATAAAGAAGGATTCCCTGAAGGAATGAAAAAGAATAAAACAAAAAAAACAAAACAAAACAAAACAAAACAAAAAACGGAACTTTAAAAGAAAGAATAAAATTAAAAACAAGTAATTTCTCAGACACTTAATAAACTCAAAAAAGGGAGTTCATCGGACTCTTTCGTATATAAAATTTTTTAAAATCACCGTAAAATTCAAAATCTTTTATTGAAAAGTTAAAGTAAAAGGATTATTAGTTATATTTTTTATTTAGATAGATGAAGAAGGAAATTCTACTCCTTTGGTCCTACGAAAAGTGATGAAAGAGAAGATAGTGGGTTGTAGAAGCGAAAAGGACCTTGTTTTACCCCATAATCTTGGTTTAAGACAACTCAAAAAAAAAAAAAAAGTGAAAAGTTTTACTGGGAGATGAAAAGTAAGAAGAAATATCGGTACAATAGTTCTTAATAAATCGAAAATGAGGTACCAATAGACAAAGTCACGAATGGTGGACCGAAAATGAACTATTGGAGGAATACAAATCTAGAAATAAATCTATGCAAAGAGATAACTGATCTCATGTAAGAGGTCATGAAAAAAGTCTTTCCTTTATCTGGAGACGTATAAGACCTGTAAATATAAAGACTTTAACACAAAGAGTTACTGTCGAATAGATTTAAAATTTTTAATGTACTTAGTACTGACACAAGAAGTTTTAAGACATCTAGAATTATATCATAATCTCTCTCGATTTACGATATTGTTCGATGACTTTAAGGCTCCAATTATGAATCCGGCAAAATCCTCAGTCCCAGTCGGAAAATCCTGTACTAAGTCCTTGGGTCTGGGGAAAGATGAAAGTGGACCCTAGGATCCGCTATGGAAGACGTAGACCGTCTCTTTCCTTCTTTCTCTTCTTTTATTGTTTAGAACATCGACATAAACCCTCGGTCTTTTCATTATCGTACAATGAAGGCGGGTGTCAGGTAGTCGGTCTTGACCAGGTATCGGGTGATTTAACCCCGTTTGACCTATGGAAACAGAAAGTCACAAAGGTTCTCCTTCTACTTTACTAAACTACATGTCTGAGATACGGTGTATGAACGGGTAACGAGAAGTCACACACGTCTCTGGAATTTTCTATAAAATCAAAAACATTGATGTATATAAGTGGATCAAGAAAAACAGACAAACTAATAAAAAGGAAGATCTCACAAAATTGTGAAATAGAAAATTGAGTTTTTAAATCGGTCCGACACACATCTTCGTCAAGGGAAATTTAAATAAAACGGACGTATAAATCCGGTAAGACGTTTTGTGTAAAAGAAGTTAATACTGAAACTAACAACGAAGACTTATTCAGCAAGACCAAATAAGGAGTCGTTATGGATATTAAGGATCTAACGTAGAGGAAGAGAGAAGAGGTATGGATAATAGAGGAGTAGTGAAAGTAGAGGAATAAAAAAGGGGAGACTTTTGTGCCTCTTAAACAAGAAGAGTAGTCACTGAACTCAGAATCGACACAATTGAGGACGGAAATGATGGAAATATATTTAACATAAATAAGATAACCTAAATCCTGAGGAAATTAAAATAAAAATAAATTAGTAGAATAAACGTTAAACGGAAGTAGAGTTGTACAAAAAGAAGAAAACAAAAATAAAGATACCAGAAAAAATAGAACCTAAGAAGTATTGTGAAAAGGAAGACAAATAATCAAAAATTTTCACCGTATTTGGGGAACTATCGAATGTCACTTACTACAGTCTAAGTACTAGAGGTTTCTTCTAGATCGAAACCCTGTTCCCTGGTCCGAACTAGTGAGTTCTCGAAAACACATCGTCTCAAAATAATTTCATTCTTTTCCTTCTCTCTTAAGAAGACTGTCTGTAGTCTTCCCCCTGTCTCTTACGGGGGAATCGATCAGAATAGTCCCGGAATATATGAAAAAAGTCTGGGTGAGGGTGTTGTCATGTAGAATTTAATTGTTCTAATCTCTTTTGTTGTCTTTCTAGAATGGTCTGGGTGAAGGTATTATATGTAAAGTTCTACTGTCCTAATCAGTCTTCCAAGAACAATTCCTCTTTGTACTATGTTGTTCTATGTAACAATATATTTGATTCTGTTTCCTTTTATCTTTTCTTACAAACAGGAAAAAAGGAACTCTCGGGGTCTGGGAAAAAAGGAAGAGATCCCGAGACCTGGGGAAAGAGGAGGAACCCTTAGGACCTGAAGAATAGTTGGATGGATCCTTAACTGAGAGAGTAAGGGGGGAAAAGAAAATCCTCTTAATACAACGGTTCCCTTTCCCCGTAGTAAAAGTAAGGTATTGATGAAGGACGATAACTCCCCGTAGAAGGGATTTAACAACTCCGTTGTATAAGAGTATGACTCCCAGAGACTGGGTCCCCGGGGTCCATTATCAACCTCCTCCGAGACCGTGAGTATCCTCGGACCTGTCGGTAAACATTGAATTTTCGAAAGTTTGTCAATCTTTGTTTGTGACAAAATGTCAATGTCTCCATTCCGTTTTATCAGTAATTTGGTTCAATTTTGGAGTGGTTTTAATTCTCAATGTAATACAAGTATCAATGTAGTCAGGTAGAATCGTGACAATCTACAGTAGTGTCTCAAATTTTTCAGGAAAGGAACTTCACCTCTTTGGGCGGCGCCCTTCATAAGTTAATTACTCCTTCCCTCACGAGGTGTCTAGGTCGTTAATACAGCTAACACCTTACGCCGTATCCTTACTTGGGTCCCGTCCGTCCACGACAGAACTCCCAGTTTGTCGTCTGAGTTCTGAAAACCTCAGTCGTCTTCGTTTGGGTGTATCTAAGAGTCCAGGCAGTATCAAGGACCGAGTTTGTCGTCGAACAAACGGAGTTTCCAACCCAGTCCTCAATTAGAGGACTATTACAGACAACTTTTCGATTTTCGACTCAGTGTATCAATTAAAATTCCGAAGTCCTAGATATTGTTATAGACACGTGTTTTTGTCAGACAGTATCTCTGTCAGGGAAGAAGAATCCCCGTCAAACTCGGGAGTAATTTCGATCTACATCTTGAAATTTGGTTGACAGAACACAAAGGACTCAATCGAATGTGTCTACAGAAAATTATTACAGTAATCGGAAAAGTTGGAAAGGACTTCTAACCCCAGAGGTCCTTGTCATGTTCCCTATAAGATAAGGATCTCGAAAACTGTGGCGAACTGAATGTCGTCGAAATTTCTGCCTCGGTAACAGAGAGACTTGAAATCTCAAATTCTAGGGTGAATGTAGTACTCTTCAGTCATGTCATTCTAAAACGGGTAATCATTTGAATACTCGAAATCCGTAATCGTTTTGTTATCATTGTTAATGAGAATTCAGTACACCGGTATCAGAAGAAAGTTATCGTTGAATTTGAGACTAGGACATACGTTCGAGTTTCAACTTCGGACATTCTCTCGTCAAACTTATCAGAAACGGAAAACTAAGAGACCCCTGGTTTGGTCTAACAGCCAAACCCGGATGACTCGGAGTCAATATTCAAATATATTTCCGACCCGTTCAAGGGGTATTGGACCTTAGGTTTACGTTGTTATCGGACAATACGGGTTCTTAGAAGAGTCAACAGAATTTCAGTGTAAACCGAGTAAATCCTTAAATCCTGTTATTTTATATTCCTAATCTGTGATTAATAAACATATAGAACTGGTTCAGAGGTAAATAGTAAACTGAAAAAAATGTGGGTTTTATCCTCACAACATACTTGACAATGTCCCTTAATTATCGGGTACGGGGAAATTTAAGAGTTCCTACCCAAAATCGGGAAGGAATTGTGGATTCCGAAATTACCTATGACGAAAACTACATTTTTATACACTCCCAGAAACTCGAACTATTTCTGTTCTTATCGTAAAACACGAGTTAGGTGTCAAAAAGGTAGACGGGTGTGAAATCCTAAATGTAAAATAATTTAATTACCCTCTCTTTCCCGTCCGAGGTATAAGTACTTATTTCTCCAAACCTGGAACGAGTGATATAGGTAGGGGTCTTCCCCACTCCCTCTGAGACCGGCTAGTCTTTGAGCACTCTTTTGTCGTGTCTAAGGGTCAACGTCGAATTTCCTGCTCACTTTATTATCGCAAACCGAGTAGGAATGTCAGGGTAACGTCATCACCTAACCCTCTTTTCGTTTGCTCCCCGAAGTTACATGTGTCTCTTTCAACGGGGTCACACGTTTTCTTAGTTGACTAACCGGGGGGTGTCAATAATTATGGGTCCCGAGGTGTCCACATTAATCCTACCTTCGAACACACCCCTGAGGGCCCATGAAAGTCAGCGTTAACGGAAATCTCAGACTACGGACCCCGGATGTGAAACCTCCCGTCAGAGATGTGTCCACACCAACAACATGTCTGACCTGTACCTCGGTCCCCGTCGAATCTACGGAGTCCCGTTAGGGTGAACTCTACGGAGAGGAAAGGTGTCATTATTGTTCGGGTGGGGAAAAGTGGACTCAAGGAGACCCGTGAAAAGGAGTCCGACAGAGTCTTACCTAGATTGTCGGTAACAACCCTGAAATCAGAAAACGGTCCAAACCAAAAAAAAAAAAGGAGGATAAAAGGAGGAACATAAGAAATGGTACCACATACTAGATCGGTCGACATGTCAAAAAATTTCTGACTAAACCAGGTTTACGGACAATAGTATTGAATACCGTCTATAGACCTCGACTGACTTACTCTTTAGATAGAAGTTCTAGTAAGGAAGGGGACATGAAAGAATTAGTTGTAGTCATTTGAACGTCTCTCGGAGAACATCAGATAGATCCTTACTTAGTGCTCAAAAGAAGAGAGAGACAAGAAACAGTAGTTTGAAGTCAAGTCAAGTCAGAGAGTCAACACAGGCTGAGAAACACTGGGGTACTTAGTGTCGTGCGGTCCGGAGGGACAGGTAGTGGTTGAGGGCTCCAGATGAGTTTGAGTACAGGTGACTCAGGCACTACGGTAGTTCGGTAGAGTAGGAGACAGCAGGGGAAGAGGAGGACAGGGGTCACGGAGGGTAGTAGTCCTAGAAAAGGTTACTCAGTTGAGAAGTGTACTGTACCGGTTTCATAACCTCAAAGTCGAAGTTGTAGTCAGGAAGGTTACTTGTGGGTCCTGACAGAGGAAATCCTACCTGACCAACCTAGAGGAACGTCAAGTTCCCTGAGAGTTCTCAGAAGAGGTTGTGGTGTTAAGTTTTCGTAGTTAAGAAGTCACGAGTCGAAAGAAGTGTTTGGATCGGAACTGATCTGCCCGGAAACACCTGTTTCATTACAGAGACGAAAAATTATACGATAGATCCAACCAGTATTGAAAGGAAGGTTCCTCATTTACAGAAAATCAAAGTACCGACGTTAGTGGTAGACGTCACTAAAACCTCGGGTTTTTTATTTCAGACTGTGACAAAAGTGGCAAAGGGGTAGATAAAGGAGACTTCACTACCCTGTTCTACGGTATTAGAATCAAAAGACTTACAACTCGAATTCGGTTGAAAAAGTGAGAGGAGAAAGTGAAAGTAGTTCTCCCAGAAATCAAGGAGAAGTGAAAGACGGCATTACCACCACAGTAGACGTATAGACTCCAATAACTATAAAGAGGGTCGTTAGAACTAAGGTCGAACAGAAAGAAGGTCGGGTCGTAAAGAGTACCACATGAGACGTGTATTCAATTTATTTGTCTGTTATATGTCGGAACTGCATGAGGAAAAGGATAAACCTTGGTCAGACAACAAGGTACAGGTCAAGATTGACAACGAAGGACTGGACGTGTATCCAAAGAGTTCTCCGTCCAGTCCACCAGACGATAAGGGTAGAGAAAGTCCTAAAAGGTGTCAAATAACACTAGGTGTGTCAGTTTCCGAAACCGTATCAGTTATTTCGTCTTTAACTATAAAAAGACCTTGAGAGAACGAAAAAGGTACTAGGTTGTCTACAACCGTTGAACTAGAGACCAAGGAGACGGAAAAGATTTTGGTCGAACATGCAGACCTTCAAGTACCAAGTACATAACGACTTCGGACCGAACCTCTTAAAATTCGTAGTGAAATGATCACACACTCTACTCACGTTAACACACCATCAAACTCGTAAGAAACCGTAACCTTACTTTTGACCGAAAAGGTCAGGGCACCGGTGACGACAAAAGGTTTAAACGACCGTATAACCCACGTCGTGAAAGTGTCGTAGTAGGAAGTCCTAAACTTTATCGAGTTGACCTTACGGTAGTGGAGACGATCGAAACAAGTATCACTACGAAAGATTCCGGGTGAACTGAAGTGTAAGATCCTACAGACTGAGATCCACTCACTAGTGTGGTAGCACTAATAGACCCAGTACTTCTAGAAAAAACATGTCAAGAAGACACATAAGAACGGTAGAGGAGAATTATAGAAGACGAAGACAATCCAGGTATGGTAAAGACAGGAAATAACTCGGGTAGAAACGTACTTTACAAGGGACCATATAGATTAAAAGAACTTCTCTAGAGGTCAGAGAGGGTAAGACAACGAAAGGAGATAAAGAAATGTAACTAGCGACTCCTTCCGAAAGAATAGAGAGGAACGATAAGAAACCTTGAGACGTAAGTTTACCCATATAAGAAGGAAAAGAGGAAACGAAAAGTGAAGGGAAGAAAAGTGTCGATAAACATTCCGGAGGGGTCTGTCGGTAAAACGAAAAACGTAAAGAAAAAGAACCTCTACCAGAACTAGGGACAGAGGATATGTTACAGTGCTTGGAGGTAGGTATCAAGTAGTCCGTGAGATAGATAGTCTAGATAAGGGGATTTAGATAAAGAGTGAAGGTGACATATTAGTATTCCCTAAACTAAATCCAGTACGGACTTACGAGATCACCAAAAGGGATGAAAGAAGTTAAATTCAGACTTAAACGTTTATTTCTCAAGTACTAGACTCGGTGTCAGTCGAGGACCAGAACAAAAGTGACTAACATATCTCGAAGAGGTAGAAACCGACGTTTTTTATATTAGTTAGACTAAAACCACAACCAGTAGACCACTACAGGTAAACATCTCAGAAGAGAACACAACAACCTTCTCCCACAAACGATACGGGTCACGTAAGAGAACCGTTTTGAGATAATCGGAAACGGGACAAAGTAAGACATGAGGTTCCGGTTTAAACAGACAATAAGGTCCACAAAGAACTGAAGGATAAAAACCTAAGGTCAGGGGATATTATTTTTCCTGTAGAAACCCCCCATAATCAAGATTTTCCAGAACATCCAGAAGTAGTCAAGTCAAGTCAAGTCAAGTCAAGTCAGCGAGTCAGTACAGGTTGAGAAACCCTAGGGTACTTAGCGTCGTGCGGTCCGGAGGGACAGGTAGTTGTTGAGGGCCTCAAGTGGGTCTGAACGTAGGTAGCTCCGTCACTACGGTAGGTCGGTAGAGTAGGAGACAGCAGGGGAAGAGGAGGACGGGGGTTAGGGAGGGTCGTAGTCTCAGAAAAGGTTACTCAGTTGAGAAGTGTGGTCCACCGGTTTCATGACCTCAAAGTCGAAATCGTAGTAAGGAAGGTTTCTTTAGGGTCCCGACTAGAGGAAGTCTTACCTGACCAACCTAGAGGAAAGTCAGGTTCCCTGAGAGTTCTCAGAAGAGGTTGTGGTGTCGAGTTTTCGTAGTTAAGAAACCACGAGTCGGAAGAAATGTCAGGTTGAGAGTGTAGGTATGTACTGATTACCCTTTTGGTATCGGAACTGATCTATCTGGAATCAGCCGTTTCAGTACAGAGACGAAAACTTATACGATAGATCCAACCAGTATTGAAAAGAAGGTTCCTCATTCGCAGAAAATTAAAGTATCAACGTTAGTGGTAGACGTCACTAAAACCTCGGGGTTTTTATTTCACACTGTGACAAAGGTGACAAAGGGGTAGATAAAGGGTACTTCACTACCCTGATCTACGGTACTAGAAGCAAAAGACTTACAACTCGAAATTCGGTTGAAAAAGTGAGAGGAGAAAATGAAAGTAGTTCTCCGAAAAATCAAGGAGAAGTGAAAGACGGTATACTGAAGTCGAAGAAGTCGTAATGACCAACCTCGTATCCGAACCTAATGACACTATAACTTACCAAACGGAACCTTTACCTGTCTCTAGTAAGACAGTAAAAACTCTAACGTAGGTTCATAACGCCAAATTTCAGAATCACGCGTGAACGAACTCAGGAAGTTCTCATGTAGACCGTTGACCAAGAATAGCGTGGAAGAAAATCTGTACAATATCAGGGTCAGACCGAGACAGAACCTTGACGAACCGAGGGTTATCCCTCCTCCTGATAAAGCACAAAGGAGAAAGGGAAACAGAGTACAATTTCGGTAAGTAGAGGTTTTCATCATCGAAGAGGGTTTTGGACTCGAGAGCTCAGTCCTCAGTCGTAGACAGGGTTCTGTGTGTGATGTAGAGAGGTTGATTCCAGTATTTCGATCAGGACACTTCCGTAGATACTTAACCCTGACAGACTTAAAGATGGTTCTGACTTCGTTGGGGAAGACCTTCCCACGAGACTGAGTCGGATGAATCAACCCTCGGGCTCTATGTCCCTGTTTCATTCTCTTGTCCACCGTCGACTTCCAAAGTGTGGGTTTAGACGTGGGAATCCTGTACTCAGGCCGTACAGAGTGTCTCTCTGTTTCTTGTTGTGTATTTCGTGAAGATGGGTAAAGGGAATAAAAGATATGTCGGACAGATCCACATTTTGTCATTATTAACTCTAGGAAGTCGTAAGGGGTAGTGGTTTCCTATGACACCGGTAAGTCATAGTGTTTTCTTCTAGTCCGTACAGAAAAATTTGAGACCCCTAGTTTGAGTCGGGTCGAAAAAAAAAAAAAAAATTATGTAGGGTAGACATTCTCTCTTTTTTCGTATAAGTGCCGACACCGAAAAAAGGTGGTCTTCGCAGGAAGGGAAGACATCTACCCCCACGCCTGTCTGAGAGGTGGTTTCGAAAGGAAGGGACCAGCCTCAATCAGACAGGGGATGGTTACGTCCGTAGAATGAACAGGGAGGGACAAGATGGTGACTCCACACTACCTCTACGTAGTCCCTATCTGGACTACCGTAGGGTCTGACTAAATCAAGGTATGGTGGTTCTGGAACAAACTAAACGGGAAAAGGAGACTACGGTTAGTCCCACCTCGTCTCATCGAAAGACCTTACGGAGGGTTTGATTACGATGATCCCCTTCATAGGCAGAAAGTGCACGGACACGTGTACTTACTCATGGCAAGACTGACGACATCTTCACGACTCAGTAATTCCAGTTTGTTGTTGGTTCTACAGGGAAGTCTCACAGTGGTGTGGGCATATACACTATCGTTTTCTCTAACACCGCCCAACCGGTCGTTCCTTTCTCACTAAAAACGGGAATTCGATGATTTCGTTTAGGAAGGTCAAGTAAAGGTGTTGAAGGTGTTTTCTTTATGGATTCCTCAACTCTGTCTTCGGTAGTCTTTCAGAAGAGACAAGACGATTCCCCATCGTGATGGTTTTCCTCGTCGAGTCACGTAAAGGTTGGACTGGTCTACGACGTTAAGGGATATACACAGGAGTCTTTGGAGTGCCAGGGGTCGGCACGAAGATAGGTGTGTCTGTCCTCTGTGTCGGTAGGGGTCGGCGCGAAGATAGTGTGTCTGTCCTCTGTGTCGGTACTGTCTCGAGTGAAAGTTTAGCGACCGGGGACTCCGTCCGTCGGTTCTCCCACTAGAGATCGGACTCTCTACAAGGACCTCGATCTCAAGGTGGGACGAGGGTTTACACGAGAATCATTGAAAGATCGTTCTGAACGGATCAGATCGTTCCGATTCATGAAAGTATGTACCCGAGATTCATTTTCATGTATTATTGTCGTTCCTAGTGTTCAGGGAACTTTCAGATACTTCACTGTTTAATCCAATCATTAAGATTAAAGGGTACTTCACCAGTTTCTCTGGTTCTTTTCGACTGACTCTTTCCTTTTAAGTCAGGTGTGTGAAACGGGTAAAGCCCAGTGAGGGGAACGTCCCTGGAACCCACAGAGAACCACAACCGTCCAGTCATATTTGGGGGTTGTTCCGAGGGGATGACTTCCGTCCCGAAGGGACTACCGAGTCCACCATTTCGCAGACGGACGTTACGCCGTCTGGACCCAAGCTAGGGACCTAGCCCTTCTAGGGGACCTCTTCTTTTACCGTTGGATGAGGTTATGAGACGGATCTTTTAAGGTACCTATCTCCTCGGACCATCCGATGTCAGGTACCCTAGTGTTTCTCAGCCTGTGTTGACTCGTTGAGGTGACCAAGTAACCAAATCGGTAAAACTCCGTGGTTCTTTGGTGTCTCGTCCCGAGTAGTAAACGAAGTGTGTCCCGTACAGTAAGTAAGTGTGTTCGTGTGGTTTCTCAATCGTTTCATTTCGTCTTATGTACATATGATTCTTTCGTCTCTCCGATGTCGAGACCCACAAGAATGAAACAGGACTTCTAGGGTCTGCTTGGGGTTCTACTATCAAATACCACTTGTTACAGTCTAAACACTAGAGACTTCTTCTAAATCGTAGTTCTGGTCCCTGGTCCGAACTATTGAGTTCTCGAAAACACCTCGTCTCAAAATAATTTTATTCTTTTCCCTGTCTCTTTCGAAGACTATATCTGTAGTCTTCCCTCTACCATTCACGGAGGGAGTGATCACAATCGTTCCCTCAATATATGAAAAATTCAATCAATAATGTCATTTAGTTTTCTTACAGAGTTCAAACACTTTTAAAATAGTCTAAGTCAGAGTATTAAATATAAAATCCTATTGTCCTAATCTTGAATTGTTATCCTTCTAGGATGGTCTAGGTACTTCGGAAACTGACACACCTAGTGTTATTTGACACCTGTTAAGACTTTCTCTACCCTTATCGTCTGGTGGACTGGACGGAGAACTCTTTGGACATACGTCTAGTCCTTCGTTGTCAATCTTGACCTGTACCTTGTTGTCTGAGCAAGGTTTATCCTTTTCCTCATGTAGTTCCGACATATAACGGTGGGACGAATAAATTGAATATACATCTCATGTAGTACTCTATACGACCCGACCTTCTTTCTGTTCGACCTTAGTTCTAACGGCCCTCTTTATAGTTATTGGAATCTATACGTCTACTGTGGTGGGAATACCGTCTTTCACTTCTCCTTGATTTCTCGGAGAACTACTTTCACTTTCTCCTCTGACTTTTTCAACCGAATTTCGAGTTGTAAGTCCTTTGATTCTAGTACCGTAGGCCAAGGTAGTGAAGTACCCTTTATCTACCCCTTTGTCACCTTTGTCACCGACTGAAATAAAAACCCCCGAGGTTTTAGTGACGTCTACCACTAACGTCGGTACTTTAATTTTCTACGAATGAGGAACCTTCCTTTCAATACTGGTTGGATCTATCGTATAATTTTTCGTCTCCGTAATGAAACAGTTGTTTACAGGTGGATCAGTTCAGATACCAAAAAGGTCACTAGTACATACCTACACTCTCAACCTGACATTTCTATCGACTCTCGGTTTCTTAAATACGAAAACTTGACACCACAACCTCTTCTGAGAACTCTCGGGGAACTTGACGTTCCTCAGGGAACCTGGTCAGGTAGGATTTCCTCTAGTCAGGACCCATAAGTAACCTTCCTGACTACAAGTTCGATTTTGAGGTTATGAAACGTTTCTCGACTGAGTAAACTTTTCTGGGACTACGACCCTTTCTAACTCCCGTCCTCTTCCCCTGCTGTCTCCTACTCTACCAACCTAGTAGTAGTTGAGTTACCTGTACCCAAACCCATCCGAGACCGTCAACCACTACCTGTCCCTCCGGACCGTACGACACCAAGTACCCCAGTGTTCCTCAGTCTGTACTGACTCGCTGGCTTGACTTGACTTGACTTGACTTGGTCTAGGTGAGGGTATTAAATGTAAAATTCTATAGTCTCAATCAGTCTTCCAAAAGTCCTTTCTCTTTGACAGGAGTTCTCCTATGTGACAACACTATATTAGGGATCATGTCTCAAATTTGCAACAAACAACACATTAGTAGTCAAGGTTCGATTCTCCCTTTTTTTGGTATAATACACTGATTCTGATTCCTTACATCTCTTTTTTTTTCAAACAGGAAAGGAGGAGGAACTCTTAAGGTCTGGGGAGAGAGGAGGAGTTCCTGGGGCCTGAAGAATAGTTTGACGGATCCTCAACTGAGAGAGTGGGGGTCTGGTTACCAACAGTAGTCTCTCCTGTACACCAATCGGGACCCGGAACGTATGAAGAGTCGATCATCCCAACATCTCTCAAGGTTGTGTTTGTCGTTTAACATTCCGAGTGCGATAGTACAGGATCGTTATGAGTTGTCTTATAGTGTTACGAGTTGGAATCTCTCTGGTTTTTGGAGACTGCGATTAGTGTAGTACCGTGTGTGACCGTAGGAACTGTCTTTGTGTTTGAGATTTACGTACTTTCCGATATGTGGTCGGTCAGTCGTGGACCTGTGAACACTTTCGGAGAAGAACCTATGTCGCGATGCTATGTACACTGTCGTTGATCAGGGTTAAGGTCCCGGGGTTCCAGTCACTCCGTCTCCGAAATAACTCAGAAGTGTCTTTTGGTTCCGTGAAAGAGCCCCAGGTTCTCCTGAAGGGGGTAGTTGACGCAGGAAGTTTAAGTCGTCTCTTCCCACCTAACGAAGGAGACCGATGTTTACCTGTAGACAATGGTCACGGTACGAACTCATCCAGAATTTACACGACGAGGATATCACGGTGTGGGGTAAAAGTACATAGAATAACTGATGTTACATAATTCCATAAAGAATTGGGGTACCCCTCCTTTGATTACAATATTTTAGACACAATGGTTGGGGGTTACTCTAAAAGATTAGAGGTAAAATCGGTTTTAGAAAAACAGACTAAAAATCTACGTTTTGTCCACGATATAAATAGTGAACAGTCAGTGACAACTTACCTACCTACCTATCTACCTACCCACTTACTTACTTACTCAAACCTTTGTTTGGTTGTTGAGTTGGTTAAGACGGACTCATATTACTACTCTTAACTGAGGGGAATAAAAAGAGACAAAACTCTCCTCAAGTCATGAGTCTTTAAAGAGAACAACGTTTACAATTCTTCCGATGAGTACCCCCTGTACGGGACTCAGGGTAGTGTGATCTGGTACGTCCTTCAACCCGGTCGATAACGGTCGGACGACGGGGTTGGGGTGAAGATCGGAAACGGTCGGTACCGACGATGGAGGGACTTAGAGGTGACGGTAGGTAGGACGACGACGGTGTGGGTGGTGGGTGAGACGTATCGAGACAGGACAGTCAGAGGACCATCCCCCTCCGAGGAACAGGGAGGGGTGGGACCAATAATCGATTTCTGGAAGGAGGACGAGAAAAGAGAGAGACAGAAAACCCGTTGCCCTCTCCCCTCTGAACGACACCTATATCTGTGGGGGTCCAGACCTCTGTACTTTTGGTCTCGTTTCTAACCCCAGTTCTAGTCTCTGAGGGTCACTTCTTGTTGTACGAGACATTTTTACCGTCTAAGAGTCGATGACTCGAAGACGTAGACTGTCGATTTATACACTAGTTCCACTGTTCCACTGTACTACTGTCCACAGAGACTGTATTTATGGTCGGTCTTACATTATTCCTACAACGGATTGGTGGTCGTTTCAGGGTCCGACCTACGGGATGTCCTATGTTTGGCTTCTAGTCTGCCCGTCGGGACCAAGGACTAGTTCCAGCGGGGACGTGTCCCGGTCCATTACTCAGGACTCTCGACGTCTCTCACCGTCCAGAGACTCGTCCACACACGTCATGATTGTTCCCTCTTCCTTCTGACTGTACATCGGGGTCCAGACAGTGATTGACCGACACGTCAGAGTCCGTTCACAAACGAAGGGACCCGGAAGTATACAACAGGACACTTTACCCTATTATCATTAAACAAGAGAAAGAAAGTGACCACCACGTAAGAGTCAGCACAGGTTGAAAAACACTGGGGTACTGATATTGGGTGGTCCGAGGAGGCAGGTACCTTAAAGAAAGTAATCCTGGGTGGATCACGGACAGTACGTACGGGGAGTTGGGTAGGGACCTCGATTAATTGGTGTTAGACGTTCACCTCGGGACGGGTCCTGACCGTCGGTTCACACGGAAGTCACTCGTGGTAATCTTCTTGAGATTAAAAAAAAAAAAAAAACCGGTACGATACACCGTACAACCTAGAAACAAGGGACTGGTCCCTAGCTTTGACGTGGGAGACGTGACTTTCGTGTCTAAGGATTGATGACCTGACGGTGTCTTCAAGGATTTTTGAGATTTGACCATTCTGAACACTAATGTCATTGAGACTACAGATTGACATATGTATATGACTTATTAAATCGAGAGTCTCTATTCATGACAGTAATAAGGGTGGTAGGAATAAAACGTACTCCTTTGGTTCCTTGTTTCCTACATCGTTGGCGGGTTCCAGAGTGTGACCATTCCTCATTTCGGCTCGATCTGGTGTGACTGAACCACGGACTCTGAGTTGCCTATAGTCTAAAAGACTACTGGGCCGAGGGTCCACCACGGGATTGTCGTCAAGGACTCAAAGACGAAGAAGGTGTTCACAATCAGTAAGTCAGCACAGACTGAGAAACGCTGGGGTACCTGACATCAGACGGTCCGAGGAGATAGGTACCCTAAACGGTCTGTTCTTTATGATTTCACCCAACAGTAAAGGAAGAGGTCCCCTAGAAGGGTTGGGTCCTTAGTTTGGGCCCAGAGGGTGTAACGTCCGTCCAAGAAATGGCAGACTCGGTGGTCCCTTCGGAAGAAAGTGTGTTGTACGAGGATGGAGTATAAGGTGTACCTCACCTACTTGACGTAAGAATAAGGGACGTCGGCAGTGAGACATTGTACGGGTCGTAGGGATAAGGACCCTCAGGACGGGTCCTGATAGTGCTCCGACAACGGACCCCAGTTAGAAGGGACATGACGGGGGAGGGGTCGACCTTCGACGAGGCCCGTCCCGGACCTGGATTAGGTAGAGGTGTACGTCCCCGACAAAGTCGTACCGGGTCTCTTCCGTGAACCAATTCCGTTGAATGGACCGAAGTCTGCGTGTACTAAGGAGGTGGACACTGGTGGCACGATTACAACCACCGGATGGACCTGGGGTTAAATGCTACCGGACATGCACCTTCAGGAAATGTAGGTTTGTCGTCTGTCTGTGGGAATCCTAGTCTGTGGAGATCAAAATATAGGACAGAGAAGGTAAAGTAGACAAGAAAACTCCAAAAAAAAAAAAGAAAAAACCTCCATTTTAAATGTATACTCTACGTATCTAGAACTCACGTGTTTAAGTCACTCATAGTGCTTTATATGTGTCGATACACTGTTCACAGAGATAGTTCCATACCTTGTAGAGGTAGTGGGGCCTTTAAAGGGAAGACAGGAGGAGGTCAGTCATGGGTGGAGGGTATTCATTGGTATTAAGACTTTAAATAGTGGCATCTAAACAAGATAAAAACTTGAAGTCGTTGAAATTTAAAATATCCTTGAACCGAAAACGTAGTCCGAAGAAAAGGAGTTGTATAACAACGAAAAAAAAAAATTAAAAGTAGAAACAACAAAGAAAAACTAACGACTGATCATACGGTAGTATATACCTCTATAGAACATAGTAAATAAAACATTAGAATCGTCAATATCCTTAGAAGGGTAAGTAAGTAAGTAAATAGGTGAGAAAATTGTTCTTAAATGGGAGACGGAGTCAAAATGAGAGAAATTAAAGTATGACTGTTATGAACGACAACAGAGTCGTAAATTGGTTTTAATTTTTCGTTCATCTTTGGATACTGAATCCTCTGTTTACTGAATAATATGTAGGGTCAGGACCAAAATCGGCCGTGAGTGACCTGTATCACAAATTGGAGAACCTGTTTCACAAATTGGAGAGACACGAAGTCAAGAGAAGACATGTTTTCCTAATAGACTCCTAAGGGTTTGTGTCTCAATGGTAAGTATTTCAAGAACCTCGTCACGGCTCATACGACATGCACGTGGTAATACATTCTCAGACGATAATAATGGTCGCTGTTTTGTCCGGTGTCACGTGTCGCACACGAGTCCGTGAAGGCAGTATAGACTGAGACACATTGAAATACCTGACTTCGGGCAGTCCGAGACGACAGGTACCCTAAGAGGTCCGTTCTTATGATCTCACCCAAGGGTACGGGAAGAGGTCCCCTAGAAGGACTGGGTCCTTTACTTGACCCCAGAGGACGTGACGTCCGTCTAAGAAATGGTTGACTCGATGGTCCCTACGAGTGTGACCGTAAATTAAATCACGATACTCTTACTGTGGTTAGGGAGTCGGTGACATGATTTAGTCGTCTCGAGAGATGGACTTGTTTCCACTGGTTGAACGGGACCCTGAATGGACCAATCGAGACTTTTGGGGTCCTTGTAAAGGAATCAGAGTCCGTTTGGTCCTGTCAATTAGTAGGATTAGACTTGGAGTAAGAAGAATAGACACTTTACCCGTAGTATATAACACGATGGAAAAAGTATGTTAACGACTTTTTCGGTTTACGTTACAGAAACCTTTCCGAGATTTTTTCGTTACCCAAAAGACGATTAACCTAACTGACAAACAAAGACCTATGATCTTTAGTGGGATTTGGAACTGAAATTAAAACTTAAGTTTGGAATTTCAGGTAGAACTTAAACAGTGTCGAAGAGACAAAGGTTCGACTCACCGTGACTCGGGACAGGGAAGAGACTCTGAGTCGAAGGAGTAGACATTTTACCCTTAATGGTACTGGTCGGGTATCTCAACGACAATTCAACGTATACTCCTTTGTGACAGTCATGACTTTGTACCTTGTCCGAAGGGGTCACCGAGTGGCCACTTCTTAGACGGAGGTTACGTCTTCGGTGTTCTCTGTCACCAACCCTTTTAGGGAACCTCCTCCCGTACCGTTGGATGAGGTCATAAGAACGGACCTCTTAGGGTATCCTGTCTCCTCGGACCGCCCGATGATAGGTATCCCAGAGTTTTCCCAACCTGTGGTGAATCGTGTATACGTGACTTTGTACCCTATATTTAATTTGTAGTCAATCATACCAATCACACCATGTCCCCAGGTGTCACCCCGTGTTGGGAGATAGGTTCTTTTAGTGAGGTTAGACGGTGGTCTGACGGTGGTGGAAGAGATTAGAGTGACTATGACGACAGACTGGTGTCCGGTGGGGTCTCGGTGGGAGGACCTCGGGTCGTCTGAGAGTCGACCCCAGACCAAAGGAGCACAGAGAGGACTGGACCTGGGACTGTCCGGGACGTTAGAGGTCCCGGACTCCTCCCACGGGACCTGAGTCGGAGTGTCGGGAGGGTGGACGAGGAGGTGGTTTGGGGTTTCGGTTCTCTTTACTGACGACCTTAGTGCTCCGAAGCCGTCATTAGTCGCACGCGTCGGGTTCCATTACCTTATTGAGACTACGTTAATATATAACTAACGTTCATAATACCGACGAGGACTAACGAAGAATAACTATGTTTAGGTGACCCGACGGATGAACCTATTTCGCTTCACTCTTGATCCTCTCTACCCCCTCCTTTTGCCCTCTTCCACTCTCCTCTTCCTCTCTACCCCTCTTCCTTCTTCTTTGTCTTGGTACAAAGTCTCCTGAGAGACCTCTCCTTCTAATCCTTCCTTCCGGCGGGGACGGGGTGTCGGGCCGCCCTGACCGTCCTTTCTTTTGGTTTCTGTCACTTAGTTGACCCCCACACAGGTTTGACGCTCTTCCGTTACCGTGGGGTGAGGTCCTGAGAACGGACCTTTTAGGGTGCCTGTCTCCTCGGACCATCCGACGTCGGGTACCCCAACGATACTCAATCAGTGATGACTTGCTGAAGTGAAAGTGAAAAGTGAAAGTACGTAACCTCTTCCTTTACCGTTGGGTGAGGTCACAAGAACGGAACAAGACCGTCTCGGACCACCCGACGGTAGATACCCCAGCGTGTCTTAACCTGTGCTGACTTCACTGAATCGTCGTCGTCGTCACAGGTTTGACCCCAGTTCTCCGTACTTCCTCGGTACTACGTCTCCCAGTCTCCAGCAGGTTGTATAGACAGGGGTCACTTCCATCTTGTATGTGAAAAACAAAGTGGAGGTTTTGGTATTTGTTCCCAAGAAAAATTTCAGATAGATCCTCTGAAGGGCCCACCGGGTCACGGATTCTGACGTACGTGGCTTACGTCCCCGGGGTCCGAGTTAGGACCAGTCACTTGATCTAGGGTGTACGACGTTGATTCTCAAATACACGCCGTCGTTTCTAGGGTGTCCGACGTTGGTTCTGGGTCACGTCGTGTTACTTATTTGTAGAATTTTAAATTTATTTTAAATAGATTACGGTGTACAAAGTGTAAAAACATGAAAACCCACCACTAAAACGACAGATTTTACCGGGGTTCGTATCACGATCTCACATCGGATCCCGAGATTTCACGTTTCTTCCGACACTACGTGGGGCACCCCTTTAATTGACACAGACTATCCGAAGCAAGTCTGTACTCTAAATCACACAACCGACACTTAAATTGTAATTACTTAGTTTTCACATAAAAATTCCACAGAAACTTGTCTTTGTGTGGATTTAATTTGAACGTATCACTAGTCAACTACTTTTATAACACTGGTCTCCAACTGTCTTTTGATCGGAACATAAACGGGACCTTTTTCGTCAAGATATGAGTGATTAAGTCACAAATGTCACTATACTATCTGTGACGGATGGAAGAATCGTCCTTGGTTGACATGTGGGTATGTATTGTCTTGTTTTTGTTCTAATGGGACAAGTCAAGATCAAAGTTTTTCTTTCCTTCCGAACTTGAGAGGATATTTATTGATTTTCTTGTCAAAGTATGGACTATAAAGTTTCGACTATTGACTTCTAAATAGTACAAGAACCCTGTGTCCTATTAGTATATTCTTTGGATAACAAATAGGTGGTTCTTGTCTGATTGATATGTGAACCATTAAAACGTTTAGAACACGAAAAAAAGGGGGAGATTTATCTACAATATTAAACATAAACTGTTCAACCAGGAATATTTTGGAGGAGACGTTCGTTTGAAGGAAAGAGTAGGTTTACCAAAGTCACGATACAGAGACTCAGAAGGAAGATAAGAATGATCAAACCTCCCCCACTCCGGTTTAATCACTTTTCAAGTATGGTCACAACGGGCTGATACAGGGTCTGTCATCAGTCGTCCATGAACATACGAGTGTCCCGGACGTTCCGACGGTACAAGAAGGATAAAGAGGAGTAGTGTGAGACCCGTTACAGAATGTGTCATCCCCGAAAGATACGTCCTCGTACAGTCTCAGTCCCCGGAACCAACGTTCGTTGTCTTTGATTGGGTCAATTTAATTTGTTAATAACATTACGATGGTCCATCGAGTGTCTTAATTGTCCTGTTTTCACTCACTCTTAGTCTTCGTTGATGAGTTCCCTGGTTCGTCGATCCTAAGAGGGGGGTCCCGACGTCCATCTTGTAGCGTTTCCGGTAACCATGGGGACGGAGACGACGGAAATATGCCGACGACGACTTCGCGACCACGACTGACGTTAGTCGAAGTTTGAAAGGGACGAATAAACGTCGAGAAAGAGGTTTAAAGTTCAGGGTTTTACACACGAGTCTGCGATTCGGTACAGACTGAGAACCGTTGGGGTACCAGACTTCGGGTGGTCCGAGGAGACAGGTACCCTAAAAGGTCTGCTCTTATGACCTCACCCAACGGTAAAGGAGGAGGTCCCCTAGGAGGGTTAGGTCCCTAGCTTTGACGTGGAGGACAGAGGACGTAGAGTTCAGGGTTTACCGTCGTAGGTTAACGGGTCTCCGGTCACAGCTGTCGGGTCAACGGGTCCGGACATACAGGTCCAGATCTGAACCATGACTCTCCCAAGTTGTGTACATGGAGAACATTTTTACAAGAAGTTTGAGGGAAGATACCTTCAAACCCTCTTTTACCTGTGTACATATAAACCGACCCAGGGAAGTAACAGGTGGACTTTGATAGTGGTGCAACAAGTAGTCAATATGGGGTTATGTCTATTCAAAAGAAGAATTAAAAAAAAATTCATTTTTTACTTTTGTAAGAGGTTGAAGGTACCCTCCTCCGACCCGAACAGGACGGTGGTTCAACTAAACCTCAACGGTCACTCCTATTCTACCTATTCAACTCTTTTTAGCCTCTTTCTTGACCGTAGTGACCCTTTAACGAACCTACATCTCTCGTCATCTCTATTCCTGGGTCCATCCCTATTAAGGACTCAGTCTCTTGTGGTTTTCTTCCGTTGTCGTTTCGTTTGACGAGTTACACCTGTTTAACTTACACACTACGGACGTCGGTAAGTCATCCGTAAGACGTTTGAGGGTTCAAGATATGTAAACCTTTCCTAAGATAATTATAATAACTACGATAGTGATAATAATTTATAATTACTTTAACCGAAGGTTTCTGTCTTAGTGAGGTTACCTCACCCTTATCTTGAAACGAAAAACGTTGTCTGTTCGCTCCTAAATTGAAAATTAGAAAAAGAGGAAGAAAACGAAACCGATGGTCCAGTGTGTCTCGTACCGGTCCTCAAGTCCCGTCCCGACGGGTTCTGTTTTACGGTTAAAAGTTTATCCATTTATTTTCGGGTACTATGTGTATTTAGCCGTTGCTCTAAGTTCCGATAAAATAAAATTCCAAGACAGATGTGACCCTCTGGTAGACCACTGGTTTTTCTTCTTTACCGTAAACGAACATACTAAGGTCCCTACTCCCTCTACGGTTCTGAGACCGAGTCAAACTAGAGAGATGTGTAGTTGGGTATCGGAGGGACGGAGGGTCGACACTCCAAAGGTACCGAGTGTAAACCACCCAAACTCGGGTCTTCACACCGTAGGAACATTTCTACCTTGTGAAATTAAACGGTCCTAGTAAGACTACGTTTATAACATTACGAGTCGAAAGAGTTTGGTACACGGACCTCAAGACAGAGTCTTTTATCTTACGGAGAAAACCCCCTCTTACCTATGTACACATACATACTGACTCAGGGAAACACCAGGTAGACTTTGACAGTGTCGGAACAATTAACTGATATGAGGTTAAAATTTTTTCTTTTATACGGCGGGGGTCGTGACTCCTTTCTTATATCCCTCAGTCTTGTGGACTATGGTCGTAAGAGCAAAATGATGACAGACTGGAAGTCGTGTAAAATTTAAACAAGATTTGACTTGGAGCCAAGGGAGGACACATTTTACCCTGACGGTGATGGATGGACACAATGTCCTCCAGACAGTCTTACTTTGTTCCCATTTCTCTGTACGTGATTTCATAGTATATATATAATAATTGAGTGGGTCACTAACAAGTAGAGGTTGGGTAAGTACGAAGGATAAGTTAGAGAGGGAGAGTATTATTGGAAAAACTGTTCATGTACGTAACTTGGGAAGGTTATGTTAATAGTGACGTCACTCGATCCTTCTCTCGTACCGTTATACAATTTGTTCCTACCTTTCAAGGTCTTCTCGGTTACAGGGTGTGAGTGCAGAGAGGTATTTTTTTTTTTCTCTCTCTCTCTCTCTCTACCCGTCCTCTTAAGACAGTGTACGGACGAGAACAGAATCCTCTTAACTACGTAGAACAAAATGTCTCGACAAAGGTCTTGTCTTCTTGAATAAATTAACGGACGGGAGAAAAAGGAAAATTAAGACATCACATCGGACGTCGGATTATCATTCATCTCACATAGAAATTGCTTCGGTCATTTATTAAAAAAAATTTCTTCTTCACAGACGAAATGACCCTTTTATGTCGCGAGATATTTAAGTTCTAGGACGAAATGTTGACGAACGGGTGGTACCGGGTACGAAGGAACCATCTCCCGGTAAAGACGTGTAGTCTAGTAGCCACTAAATGTCCTCCTGCCCCCCTGCAAACTGAGTCAAGTCCGGAAAATTGAGTCAACGTACGGTGGTCCGTTTTATTTACCCTCCAAGATTTTTAATTACTTTCTAACACACGTACTTTCCTACGTCATATGTCATCTGTGAGTTATTTCCGAACAAATCAAGGAAGAACCGACAGAAAAGAAATAACCTGACTCTCAGGGGTCGACGTACTTCATCGTCCGTAAAGTAGTCACAAACATGTGTAGGAGAGACACCCGATTTATGACTCGTTTAGTCGAAAATTTTATTATGATGGAGGTAAATAAAACGTTTTCTGAACGACTGTTCTGTGGGTCGTCGTAGACTTTAAAGTAGATTTGTTTCTCCCGTCCCTGTTCCTCGAGATAAAAAGGGTAAGGCTCGAAGGGTGACGTAAGGAGGGTGTGAGTGCGTCCGTGTGTGTAGGGTCGTGTACACGCGGTGGCGCTATTCCTCCGAAAGTTTGCGTGTTAAGTAGTGGAACCGGGGCCTACCTTCCTCTCATACACACACACACACACACACACACACACACACACACACACACACACACACACACTCGCACGCACGTACGTGCACAGTGTGAGAGCGTGCGTGCGCGAGGGTTCCCGGAAACATCGGCGAGGAGACTGTGTTACCTCACTTTCGTGTCTCGAGTGTTTCCCTCTCCTTTTCCTTCCCTTCACTTCTTTCACGGGTGAAACCGACGGAGGCAAACTAAGACCGACGAGGTAGACTCGGGCAATTGGTCAATTGCTATACTATTTCTTGTCGTGCTTTCCTCTCTTCGAAGGTCGGACATCGGGACTACGTCCTCTTTTGTTTGTAATTAGTGTCGTCAGGACACTCTCGTCCCTAGCGCGGGACTGCGAGAAATCACCCCCTAAGTACTTCAGTACTTCAGGCGCCTCCGTCGGTCCTACGATTATAGGAAAGGGTCGTAGGAGACCCTGGGAGTCCGGTCGGGACCGGTCACGCTGAGCCGGAGTTGTCCGTGGGCACGTACACGTGTGTGTGTCTGAGCGTGAGAGGTCGGGGGTGGAGCCGAAGTGAGGGTCTCGATTGGCGAGTGAGAAAAACCGCCTCAAGAACCCTTTCACCCTTAATTTACTTAGGTGTAAATACCTCTAGGTGAACCACGGTCCGTGAAGGTAACCCAATGAATCACATTCGGAGTGTTCTCGTGACCCTTTTTATAAAAAGACCAATAATGAGGTACACATCTCTACGACTTTTGATTCTGCGTCTCTTCCCCACACCAAAACCAAAGGACCGTGTGAGTCGACCATTCACCACTTACCTCTTAATTTTAGATCCACCCAATAAAAACACAAAATGTCGTGTTGACCGTAAGTGAAAGACGGTGTCTAAGGACCTAGGATATACTATGTTCTCAAGACCTACCCCAGATCCTTAGACGTAAAATAATGTTTTAAGAAAAAAGGAAATAAAATGACACTATCGAAGTAACTCTACACTAACTTGATACTATTTAACGTATACAAATGTTAAATGTAAACTATTCAAAATCGTAAACATATGTCCGAAGGGTCCACCGTGTCACTATTTCTTAGGTGGACGATTACGTCTTCCTAGTTAGGGGTCCAACACTAGGGACCGGACCCTTCTAGGGGACCTCCTCTTTTACCGTGAGATGGGGTGATAAGAACGGACCCTTTAGAGTCCCTGTCTCTTCGTACCGTCCGATTTCAGGTGCCCTAACGTCTCAGCCTACGTTGACTCATTGACTCGTGTGTGTGTTTGTAAATATCTGTGGGGACTTTGGTAGTGGTGTTAGTTGTATCATTACATAAATCGGGGTTTCAAAAGGAGTACGGGGAAACATTAGAAAGTGGTTGGGTAGAGTAGGGTAGGGGTCCGGTGGTGTCTGTATGGAAGACAGTGACACTTAATCAAACGTAAAAGACCTTAAAATATAAAAACCTTAGTATACCTTACATGAAGAAAAAAAATTAGACCGAAAACAGTGAGTCATACTGATAGAGTTCTCTGTAGGTACACATAGTTACGTAGGAAAATGACAACTCATTTAAGACAGGATTCCGATACCGTGTTAAACAACCAGGTAAGTGGACAATCACTTATAATTCCAACAAAGATCAAACTACAAAAATGTTTCTATGGAAGGTACTCGTGATCGAAATTTGAAAGAATCATTCTGTTACTTGTCAAGTTAAATTTTTGGCCCTTTTTTAGTTTATCTGTGAAGTGGTTTTTCTATATGTCTACCATTTATTAGTTTACTTTTCTACGGGTTGTGGTAATCAGTGACTTGCACTTTCACAATCAACGAGTCATCACAGTCTGAGGAACGTTGGCGTACTTGGACATCGGACGGTCCGAGGAGTCAGGTACCTCAAAAGGTCCGTCCTAATGACCTCGCCCAACAGTGAAGGAAGAGATACCCTAGAAGGGCTGGGTCCGTAATTTGGGTCCAGAGGGCATAACGTCCGTCTAAGAAATGTTAGACTCGGTGGTCCCTTCGGGAAGTAATCAGTGACGACGACGACGACGACGATGATTCAGCGAAGTCAGCACAGACTGAGACACGTTTGGGTATCTGTCGTCGGGTGGTCCTAGGGGGCAGGGACCCTAAGAGGTCCGTTCTTGTGACCTCACCCAACGGTAAAGGAAGAGGTTACGTACTTTCACTTTTCACTTTCACTTTCACTTCAGCACAGGTTGAGAAGTGTTGGGGTGCCTGACGTCGGATGGTCCAAGGAGGTAGGTACCCTAAAAGGTCCGTTCTCATGACCTCACCCCACGGTAACGGAAGAGACAGTAATCAGTGATCGTTTTAAGTTTAATTTTAGTGTCCTCCGTAATGATGTGATGATAACCTTAATCTTTTTTTGTTAGTGAATCATACTAGTAGAGATCCAGGTAAGTATAACGACGTTCGCCTTAATAAAGTAAGAAACAATATCGACTCATCATAAGGTAGTATATACTCATGGTGTAGAAGAAATAGGTGAGTAGACAGTAATAGTCATACTATTCACTCCATTTGGTCTGTTTCAGTTTATAGTACTATAATGAATATACACCTTAGATTTTGTTTTCTATGTTTACTTAAATAAATGTTTTGTTTATCTGGGCGTCTGTATCTTTTGTTTGAATACCAACGGTTTCTTCCTTCCCTATTTTATCCTCCTACATTAATTGTATATATGTGGTGATATGTATTTTATCTACTGGTTGTCTAGATATGGTCTTTGATTGTGTTTGATATTTGGTTAACATGAAATTAAAATTTTTTATCTCCGGTAGTAATACTCACAACCACTCCTATACCTCGTTGATCTTGGGAGTATGTATCGAGACACTCGCGAACCAGTGAGTGAGTACACACCGAGGAACACTGGGGTACCTGATATATCGGGTGGTCCGAGGAGACAGGTACCTTAAGAGGTCCGTTCTTCTGACCTCATCCAACTGTAAGGGAAGAGGTCCCTTAGAAGGGTTGGGTCCCTAGTTTGGACGTAATCTCCGTCTAAGAAAATGGCAGACTCGGTGGTCCCTTCGGGGGTCAAATCGATTGACAAATCGATTTGAACAAATCGAGAGGTAAAATAAGGATACTAGGTGTTCTCCACCGAAACTACTGAGAGTCGAAGGTCCTTAGATACAGATACTAGAGTTTCTTGAGGTGTTCCTTGTATGGGTGGGAGGAACTCTTGTACCTTAATTGAGGTGTCTCGTTAAATACACAGTATCAAAAGGGGACATTCCTCGTAGGTAAGAAGAGTCGTCCACGGGTCCGTGTTGTCGCTGACCATATATGTGTGTGTGAGTGTGTGTGTGTGTGTAAAATTTAAATTTTTCAATTGCAGAGGTTCTAACTCCCTCGGTCTTAACAGTAATTTGAGAACGTCTGTGTTTCCGGGAGACGACGAAACGTCGGGTGCACTCTGACATAAAATGAATAGACCTAGGGAAAACAGACCTTAATAAAGGAGTAAAACTTATTGGACGTTTTACATTCCGACGTTTGTCTCTTAACAGCCGGAGGGAATAAACCTTTACCTAAACAGTAAACGTCAGTCAGGGACATGGACCCCGTCAAACCCTAGTTTTTGTCAAAAGTTCCGAAGTAAATAATGGTGAGAAATTTCTTGAGTGGGAAACTAGTTCTCGGACCCCTAAGGTACGAAACGGGGGAGTTTTACACAAGGGTGGGGGTTCTAGGGTCGCGACAAAAACAAAGAAAACTTTCGGGACAAATGAAGCCTTTAAGTCGTTAACGAGGGCTTCAAGGAAACTACAGATAACTTAAATTATATAAAGTAACGTAATACCTTTTCGATAAAGTCGAAAACCATAGTCGTAGAAGAACTATACGGCTCCCCAGAAAAACAACCCAAAACACACACACCAACAACTAAACTCAACAGCTTATAAAAAAAAGTTCTTATTAAAATTCTGAAAACAAGAGAAAAAAATTTCTGATCGGTTTCCTACTTGTTCGTTACTATAACTGTCGAGGATGTTTAATCTTAAGAGGTAAACTTAGATCCTTACCCACTGTTCTTCTTTATAACAAAATTAAGAGGGACAAAAGTCATTAAGGTTAACAGGGTCGTAACGGAGGTGTTATTTGGTTGTTTCCGATGCAAATCCTTGAAACATAGATAGTTATTAGTTAGTTGACGAATGATAAATGAACAATCATATGGTTCGCAAAACGATCAGTTCAGTGAATTTCACATTAACTCTTTAAAATACATGTATGTATACACATATATTTTAAAGAGTTCTAAGAGTCATAAGAGTTCTTATGACATCACCTAACGGTAAGGTAAGAGGTCCCCTAGAAGGACTGGGTCCCTAGTTTAGGTACAGAGGACGTAACGTCCATCTGAGAAATGGTAGACTCTGTCGTCCCTTTGGGTTATATAATGTATACATATATATGTATATATTATATATATATTAGTATGTGATCAGATTCTCGAAAGTATATGAACAAGAAATATTAGAATGGAGGGTAAAAACCACATCGGTATACTAAATGGTAGATTCTACGACAGTTTCTGTGAAACTGTCATTTTCCCCCGTGGTAATTATTAATTATTATTGATCACTTTTCCTCGTGGTAATTATTATGATCCTGTTATTTATAATCGGTTCTGCTCACCCCTACATACCAGTCCGATAAACATAATGTCTACTCCTTTGACTCCATGTTTTTTCAATTCGACGAATGTGTTTCTGTGTTGTCGATTGTCCACCGTCTGTTCAACACTTGAGTGACATAAACGGATGTTGATGGAGAGGTGGTATTACTTAAACAGGTTAGAAGACCCTGACTTAGTGTTCTTGTTTCTCGGTCGACTTACACACGAAGTCAGTGTCTACACGGTAGTCATGTCCGTCCAGGTCCTCAGGGTCTGGATTCTCCTCAGTTCTCCTACGAGAGGCCAGGACAATGTGTCTCGGTATCCTCTTCAAGTTTCTAGATCTAATATCAGGGTTAGACGGTAAGTCAATGACACAGGACCTCTGTTCAGTGAAGGGGAGTGAAATAGGAACTGGAAAGGTCAGACGTCAATTCGGTCGGGCGGACGTCGTGGTGGGGGTCCCTGGGGTTGTCATTGGTATATAGGTTTCGGAGTGGACGAGTCTTAGAGTGTGTAATTACCCGTTAACGTTTTTTTTTTTTTTACTACCCTCACACTAAGAGGCAAAGGACACCTACCCAAGATCTCAAGAAGACACTGAGGACTAACTCCACCAAACCCACTGGAGACCACTAGGACCGGATATTCTTACATTCTTCGGTATCCACCCGTTAGACAGGTTGTCTCTCACCCTTTTCAGACTCGGTGTCGATGTAAGACCCGAGAAGCGATCAAGACTTTGGCCCAGGACTTGGGGACTAATCTGGTTCCAGGATCACGGGAGTAGGGGAGGGATTTTGGGGAGGGGTCCCGGATCCCATGTCCGGGAGAGGAACGTGGGATGGGACGGGGTTGTCCAGACTGAGACCTATCCGACGTGGTTCGAACTCAACGGAGTCAGAGGAATCTAGACCGAGGACCTGGAGACCGAAATAGCGTGGGAATGGGACTGAAATAGGGAGACAGACCCATCGAGACAGATAGAAACTGAATGTCCACCGGAGTCACCCAGGAAGGAGGGGTACCCTCAAAAGTCACACCAAGTACCTTTCCCGACTCGTCGATGTTGGTGGAGTTGTAGGGGACTTAATGGTTCAGGACGACTTAAATGAAGGGTTCATTGGATCTAGGGTATGGAGAGTAGAAGGCGAATGTACTCGATATGCAGAGTCGATCAGAAGATCGAGTTTAGAGAAGACACGAAACTGAGAGAGAAAGGGAAGTACTTAAGGGGACCGAGTGGTACAGTTCTCATACTAAGATTTGGATACATACTAAGGTAGTAGGGGATACACACTTGGAAGTAATATAAGGGTCGTATTTCTGGTTTACGGGATTGTGACAAAGTTCCGAACGTGACTGGTTCCCGGTTGGACGAAATCTTGGAAGAGTGTGAAAACTTAGGAGAGTGTATAACGGTCCGTGGGGAGGGAGGACGAAAGAGTTTCATGGGGGACCACAAGGTCCGTACACATCGTAATTCGGGACGTGACGTTTGTGTCGTACAGAAGTTGTGTAGAGGAAAAGTCCCGACTCTTACGGTTGGGAGGGACGCTATTGGAGTCTTAGGAAGAACGGGGAACCCGTACGGAGTCTATCGCGTCTATTTGTCAGGAGGAGTGTGGGTCGGAGGTAATCTCGGACAGCGAGTGACGGTTTCCTGGGGTCATGAGAGACTATTTCGAATAAAGTGACGAGACCGTTTGACCGACTCTCACGTTAAGACTGTCACGAATAGACAGAGGGGTCTCTCCTTTCGAAGGGTGTAAACGTAGAGGGTGTTGTGGGTCGGGGTACATGTGGGGGAATTTCCCTGAGACATACGCACGTATCTAAACTGGAAATTCGGTCTCGTTTTTTATAGAAGTATGGACTGGAGGAGGGGAGGACTACTTGGGTCTCGGGACCATCGTTATACCAGGTAGACACCCTGACCTTGGTCTCCGTCGTCTACGTCGGTCGTCGTCCGGCGACCCTTCTGAGTAGTTTAGATAACTTCTTTGGACGAATCTCTAAGGGGACCACGAGGTCACCAATTCTTAGGTGGACGGTTACGTCCCCTGTGGTCAAGTTAGGGACCAGACCCTTCTAGGGTGTACAACGCCCCGTTGTTTTGGACACACCGTGTCGATGATTTCGGGTGTACGGGATCTCGGTCACGGGGTGTTCTCTTCGGTGGAGTCACTTATCGGGTACGTGACGTTGATCTCCTCGGGGGCGAGTGACGTGGATCTCTTTCGGGTGAGTGTCGTTGTTTCTGGGGCACTTCGGTTTTTATTATTTATTTATTTTTCTTAAAAAAAAAATTTCTTTTGACGAATCTTCCCTCGGGACAGTCGAGGTTCTGTCCCTTTTCTTATTCTTTCTGAGCGGAACGAGATACGTACACGGGGTGAGGAAACTTTCGGAAAGGGACGGTCGTCGGTCGGTTCCCTCACCCTCAGAAACGACGACTCATCCACTACCTTCCAGGTCTCAAAAAGAGGTTGAGGAGGGAGAGAGGTTTCGGAGTCGGGAGAACACAACGTCAAACCGACGGTTCTGAAAAAGTTTCTGTGTCGTAATTAAGGTGAACGTCGTGTTCACCCTAGTCCGTAAACCTTTTCTTTTCTTTATACCTTAAGTCTTCGACTCCGACGGTGTGTGTTTCTGGTAGTCCCTTCCGTTTGGTTTCCCTCGGAAGTAAAAAGACAACAAAGCAAAAAGTTGTCTGGATTCCAGTGACGTTCGTCGTCGATAATCGGATTAATCTGGGACCCTTACTCTTTTGTCTCCCTCGTGAGGTTGCCCCCTTGTCTCTCCTCCCCGTTTCTGTTATTAACTTCGGTTTATTACTTATAATTTGAGAATATTCATTACAAATTAATTCAATAAGATGCTAACTCCGAAAAACGTTTATAATGGTACCCTAAGTTTCCTCATGTAATTCAAGGACCTTTTTAGTGATTTGTCTCTTGTGTCCGACGGAAGAAACGGAGATCAGATACCGAGACGAATTAGACGTATCTTCAAGGGACTCGATTTCCGATTTCCTTCAGTGTCTTTGTGTACAGGGGTTGGGGAACGAAAACGGACATGTGGTAAAGGTGTGGTAGGACACCGGGACGTCGAATAGTGGTGCATTGTCGACTTTTAAAGATAAACAGTTTTCTAACATAGCTTTCACTTTTCCCGTTCGGTTTCGAACTCTCCTAAAACGTTCGGTGTAGTGGTTTAAGTTCAATGTAAAAAGTTTTATATATTACCAGACAATGGGTTCCCTTTGTGTCGTTTCCTATACTTGTCCGTTAAGTGTCTTCTTTTTCTACATCAATTTTATGTTTTTTTTTTTTTTTTCAGTTCGAATGAACTGTATTCTTTTTTACGTGTTAGACTCTCTGGTGGTACAATATAGGTAGTCTAATTACTGTTGTTGTCTCTTAATAACAGAGTATTACGATTCACAACCACTCCTATGCCTCTCTATCCTTACAAATTGATTGTGTGTGACCGTATCAGTGTGATCTCTCGTTAAACCGTGACATGCCGTTTCGAACGGCCATCCGATACTAGATACCTCACCTTTTCTTGACCTGTGTTGACTTCACTGAAACGTGTGTACGTGTCGTTTCAAACTCTACACACATGAATTTTGGGTCCTTTAGTTAATTTTCACATATGATCTAAGAATCTCTCCACATGTTTTTATAAGTTACGTCGTAATAAATATGTAGTTTTTGACCTTTGTTTGAGTACGGGTATTGTTCTATTACCCGTATACTTAACTCCTTAGAAGTATATTACTTTTTGATAAATCCTCATTTTCTTTTAATTATATACTATACTTATTTAGAGACTATACTTATTACTATACTTATTAAAATTCATTTTGAGTTTTGGATTTGTTTCAAAAAAATTTCACCGTCTTCTTATATTATGTAATACTATATTAAGTACATTTTAAGTTTAGATGTCTGGTTTTATAAATCTCTGTGTTTATGTGTATACGACTTCTTAACTACGGAAAATTGACACCACGACCTCTTCTGAAGACTTTCAGGGAACCTGTCGTTTCTCTAGTTTGGTCAGTTAGAGTTCCCTCTAGTTGGTACTTATAAGTGACGTTCCTGACTACGACTTCGACTCCGAGGTCATAAAACCAGTAGACTATACTTGTCTACTGAGTAACCTTTTCCGGGGATACGACCCTTTCTAAGACGACTCCCGTCTTCCTCTTCTCCCGTAGTCTTCTACTCTACTGACCTACCGTAGTGGTTACGTTACTTGCACTTGAACCCGTTTTAAACTCTCTACCACTCACTGTCCCTCCGGACCTCACGACGCCAGTTACTTCATCGTTTTTCATCCTGGGCTGACCCGTTGACTTGTTGTTGTCGTTAGGTAAGGATACGGAAGTCATAAAGTACTATAAAAATTAACCATTACTAGTATAAAAATTTGTCCGGAGTTGTCTAGGATACGAGGACCTTCTTCTCTGAACTTTTAAGTGGGTTCTTCCCTTCTGGTCCATACTAGCCCCCATTTTATATTCTGGGTAAACCCTGTGTTAGGTCTACTCCCTTAACTCCCGGTGCTTTACAGTAAGAACGACTTTAGAGATGGGTCTCTCGTGAACTTCAAGTTCACCTGACTTTCGGTAAACTAGGACCTCGTCAGTGTTTAGCCTGGTCCTTTCGGTCGTACCATGGGTTGAGTCGGGACGATTCATTCTCCTGAACTCCCGCCCTCTACCTTAGGTGACGGGTTCTTCCTAGTTAATCCCAAAAGAACGGTTGACTTACCTCCGATTTGAGATTGAAAAGAGATGTAATCCATAAATTGTCTATGTAGGTCTAAGTCGACGGCACTCATACCGTCATAAAAGACTCAGATGTCTCCGGAGTGAAAGAACAATCTCGAACTCTTAAGGATCGTTTGTAATCAGAACCTCTAAGAATGGTAACCGGTTTTCCCTACGACGACGACGACGACGACGCAGCGAAGTCAGCACAGGCTGAGACACACTGGGGTGTCTGTCGTCGGGTGGTCCGAGGGGGTAGGGATCCTAAGAGGTCCGTTCTCGTGACCTCACCCAACGGTAAAGAAAGAGGTTACGTACTTTCACTTTTCACTTTCACTTCAGCGAGTCAGCACAGGCTGAGATTCGCTGGGGTACCTGACTACGACGTCTGTGTTTTTGACGGTTGTCTTTATAGACTTGGAGAAGATCAACCCAAATTGACCTTCTTCAGAAATCCTCCTCAACGTTATTTAAATATATAAAATATTTCCTACGACGACGACGATTCAGTGAAGTCAGTACAGGCTGAGACACGCGGGGGTATCTGTCGTCGGGTGGTCCGAGGGGGCAGGGACCCTAAGAGGTCCGTTCTTGTGACCTCACCCAACGGTAAAGGAAGAGGTTACGTACTTTCCTTTTTCACTTTCACTTCAGCGAGTCAACACAGGCTGAGATTCACTTGGGTACCTGACTACGACGTCTGTGTTTTTGACGGTTGTCTTTATAGACTTGGAGAAGATCAACCTAAATTGACCTTCTTCAGAAACCCTCCTCAACGTTTTTTAAATATATAAAATATTTCCTATCGGTACTATTTATGTAGAATTCGACCTGAAATTTGTAAGTCTCCCATCATATAAATTGGTATCTCCTTGTGGATGATAGAATAAATAAATGACTTTTTTTCTTCATTTCTTTCGTCCGTCTGTTGGATCATTTGATATCATAATCGACTGGAACTGAAACCCTTCGGGAGACAGAGAGGTTCGTACTTGTTAGGGTTAAGATATTAATCCGCTGACCTGATCTGGTCTCCAGTCGGTTTATACTAGGCAGCGGTTAAAAACATACTGAACGTTCACTTCTTACGGAAAAACTTAAATATTTATTAAATTTTAAAATTTTGTTCTAATAAAAGACTGTGTACTTTTCACATGTATTTACAATCACAGGTATTATGTGAAACGTCAACACCAAAAGTTTATATGTGTCAAAATTCATTAAAAATAAGTTCATATCAACTAAATGTTACAACATAATCAAAGACGACATGTCTTCCATTTAGTATGTATATATAGTCAAGTCAAGTCAGCAAGTCAGTACAGGTTGAGGAACACTGGGGTACTTGGCGTCGTGTGGTCCTGAGGGACAGGTAGTTGTTGAGGGTCTCAGGTGGGTATGGATACAGGTAACTAAGTCACTACGGTAGGTTGGTAGAGTAGGAGAGGGCAGGGGAAGAGGAGGACGGGAGTTAGAAAGGTTCGTAGTCCTAGAAACGGTTACTCAGTTAAGAAGTGTACTCCACCGGTTTCATAACGTCAAAGTCGAAGTTGTAGTCAGGAAGGTTACTTGTAGACCTAACTAGAGGAAATCCTACCTGACCAACCTAGAGGAACGTCAGGTTCCCTGAGAGTTCTCAGAAGAGGTTGTGGTGTCACGTTTTCGTAGTTAAGAAGACGTGAGTTGAAAGAAATATCAGGTTGAGAGTGTAGTTATGTACTGGTGACCTTTTTGGTATCAGAACTGATCTACCTGGAAACATTACAGGTAGTTCGTTTCATTACAGAGACGAAAAATTACGATAGATCCAACCAGTATTGAAAGGAAGGTTCCTCATTCGCAGAAAATTCAAGTACCGATGTTAGTGGTAGACGTCACTAAAACCTCGGGTCTTTTTATTTCAGTCGGTGACAAAGGTCACAAAGCGGTAGATATAGGGTACTTCACTACCCTGGTCTACGGTATTAGAATCGAAGGACTTACAACTCGAAATTCGATTTAAAAGTGAGAGGAGAAAATGAAAGTAGTTCTCCGAGAAATCAAGAAGTGAAAGACGGTAGTCCCACCACAGTAGACGTATAGTCTCCAATAACTATAAAGAGGGCCGTTAGAACTAAGGTCGAACACGAAGGAGGTCGGGTTGCAAAGAGTACTACATGAGACGTATATTAAATGTAGTCATCCCACTGTCATATGTGGGAACGACATGAGGAAAAGGATAAACCTTGGTCAGACAACAAGGGACAGGCCAAGATTGACAACTAAGGACCGGACGTACGTCTAAAGAGTTCTCCGTCCAGTCCACCAGACCATAAGGGTAGAGAACTTCTTAAAAGGTGTCAAATAACACTAGGTGTGTCAGTTTCCGAAACCGTATCAGTTACTTCTTCTTTATCTACAAAAAGACCTTGAGAGAACGAAAAAGGTCCTAGATCATCTACAACCGTTAAACTAGAGACCAACGAGACGGAAAAGATTTTGGTCGAACTTGTAGACCTTCAAGTGTCAAGTGTATAACGACTTCAGACCGAACCTCTTAATACTCGTAACGAAATATCGTACACTCTACTCACCTTAACACACCATTAAACTCGTAAGAAACCGTAACGGAAAGAAACCCTAACCTTACTTTTGACTGGAAAAGGTCAGGACACCGATGACGACTCAGAAGGTTTCGACTACCGTATAACTCACGTCGTGAAAGTGTCGTAGTAGAAAGTCCTAAACTTTATCGAGGTGACCTTAAGGTAGTGGAGGTGATCGAAACAAGCATCACTACGAAAGATTCCGGGTGAACTGAAGTGTAAGGTCCTACAGACCGAGATCTACTCACTAGTGTGGTAACACTAATAGACCTAGTACTTCTAGAAAAAACATGTCAAGAAGACACATAAGAACGGTGGAGAAGAATTATAGAAGACGAAGACACTAGTGACTTCTTCCGAAAGAATAGAGAAGAACGATAAGAGACCTTGAGACGTAAGTTTACGAATATAGAAAGGAAAAGATGAAACGAAAAGCGGAGAGAAGAAAAGTGTCGATAAACATTCCGGAGGGGTCTGTCGGTAAAACGAAAAAACGTAAAGAAAAGGTACCCTTACCAGAACTAGGGACAGAGGACCTGTTACAGTGCTTGGAGTAAGGTATCAAGTAGTCCGTGAGATAGATAGTCTAGATCCGGGAATTTAGATAAAGAGTGAAGGTGACATATTAGCATTCCCTAAACTAAATCCAGTATGGACTTACCAGATCGTCAAAAGGGATGAAAGAAGTTAAATTCAGACTTAAACCATTATTCCTCAAGTACTAGACTCGGTGTCAGTCGAGGACCAGAATAAAAACGACTAACATATCTCGAAGAGGTAGAAACCGACGTTTTTTATATTAGTTAGACTAAAACCACAACTGGTAGACCACTACAGGTACACATCTCAGAAGAGAACACAACAACCTTCTCCTACAAACGATACGGGTCACACAAGAGAACCGTTTTGAGATAATCGGAAACGGGACGAAGTAAGACATGAGGTTCCTGTTTAAACGGACAATTAAGTCCATAAATAACTGAAGGATGAACACGTAAGGTCAGGGGATATTACTTTTACTATAGAAAACCCCCATAATTAAGATCTTCCAGAACATCAGAAGTATTTTGACAAGTTGAAGTCGAAGAAGTCACAATGACCAACCCCGTATCTGAACCTAATGGTACTATAACTTACCAAACGGAACCTTTACTTGTCTCTAGTAAGACAGTAAAAACTCTAACGTAGGTTCATGCCGTCAAGTCTGAGAAAAAAAACTGATACTACAGATGAGGTAAAGAAGATTCCCTATGGACGGGTGTCATCATCTATATTACCAGTAGACTCAATTTAAGTGGGTAAGGTCAGGTAGAATCAAGCGACTAAGGATCTTACAACTACAAGTGAGAACAGTAGAGGACAAACTGGTAAAGGCTAAACGGAACTAAGTACCTGGATTGTAAGGTCCAAGGATACGTTATAACGAGAAATGTCTTAGTTTGGAACGAAGATAATGGTCAGGGTAGGTGTTGACCCACAACAAAAACGAAACCGAGGTAGGGAAGTAAGAATATATGTATATATACGAGAAAGTATAGGAAAAGGATATAATGTCTCATAACTCATCTCAAGGGACACGATATGTCATCCGGGAATAATCAATAGATAAAATATATGTCATCACACATACACAGTTAGGGTCAAAGGGTTAAATAGGGAGGGAGAGGGGGAACCACTGGGAATTAAACATAACACGAACCGACGAAGACGTACCGTCTTAACTCACCTACCCTATCTCTGACATCAGAGATATAAATGACAGTCTGAGATGTTTTTCCTAAACAGTTAGGGACCAGATGTTACAGTTTTTTTTTTTTTTATGTTACGGTCGGTCTATACTTTACACTTTTCTTTTTTTGTTTTTCTCGACTTTAGTTAAAATTACTAGGTAGACTAAATTGAGTTAGATAGGGGGTTTACGTTACACATTAGTTATATTTCTTAAACCCCGCTCTACAAAGTGTAATAACAAAAGAACGATTCAGAGGTTTTAACCTACACGCAAACCATGAACGTCACGTAGAGGTAAACCGGTCGATGTAAGGTTCACAAGTCACCGGAGTACTCCAGTTTCCGATGATACGGTCTGTCGTGTCTCAGTTTAATGGAGACTCCAGGAAAAGTCGAAATTGTACTATTCTAGATTTTATACATAACCGAATTTTTTGTCTAAAGGGGACCACCGAGTCTACCATTTCTTAGACGGACTTTACGTCCTTTAGGTCCAACTTAGGGACTCAGACCTTCTATGGGACCTTTTCCCTTACCGATGGGTGAAGTCGTAAGAACGGACCTCTTAGGGTACCTGTATCCTCCGACCACCCAATGTCATCAGATACCCCAACGTTTCTCAGTCTGTACTGACTCACTGATTGTGTGTGTGTGTGTGTGTGTATGTGTGTGTGTGTGTGTTCTGTGTTCTTTATAGAGGTGAGAGGTCCAAGGTTAATCTCAATGTGAGGAATTTTAAAAAGGACTAAGGAAGTTATGTATGTCGGGAGTTGAGTTCCGTCGTAGTGAAAATGGTTACCTCTGACGGGAGGTTGGAACTTCGAAAGTCTTCGGACTTGGGTGTCCTCACTGTCCCGACAAAGGTTCACCGACGACGGGAACGAGTGAAGTCGAAAGTGACGAGTGACTTACTGGGGACGGGGACGGAGAGTGAAACGAAACACAGAAGTGAGAAATACCGTGGAGAGACACGAGGAGGATCCCCAGAACCGAACCCAAAAGAGGTGAAGGGGATGGGACCCCTCTGGATTACTCCGGAAGACCTTCGGAGGAGGGTCGGGACAGGTTTGTCGGTCCTGGAGAATCATCTCCTCGATGTAGTCCTCATCGTATCTTTACACTCCTATTTCGCGAAGGCTCCACCGTTCACTTGTTTCTTGGGTGGACGGTTACGTCCTCTGTTTCTCTACGTCCAAGTTAGTGACCCAGTTCTTCTAGGGGACCTCCTCCCGTACCGCTGGGTGAGGTCATAAGAACGGACCTCTTAGCGTATCTGTCCCCTCGGACCACCCGATATCAGGTATCTTAGTGTTTCTCAGTCTGTGCTGACTTCACTGAATCGTACGTGTGTGTACTTCTATTTTGGATTCTCCTGGTTCCCTAATTTTTTTTTTTATGAGACTTTCTACTAAGTCCTTTAAACCTTAATTTCCTTAACTCCTTTAATTCCTTAAACTCGGAATTCCTTTCGAAAACTCTTCTGTAAAAACCCTTTCTCTATCGTCTTAAGGACCCTAAGGATTGGTTCCTCCTGGTGACCAGTACTCAACTCCCTCTCTCAACCTTTAACTTTGTCTTAGGTCTTTTCGTCCGATCCTGGGGTCCTTCTGACCCGAGACCGAGGACGTCTCGAAGTCTCCTTCCACCGTGTTGTCAAGACTCACCCTGCACCCTGGGGCACCTCTGTGTAGTGGTTTCGGACTTTGGAAGGACTCAGTAGTCCTAGGTTTAGTCCTCTACCCTGACTTTCCCTCTCTGCCCTAAACTACGAAGTTTGGACTCAAAGAAGTCTTTCACGTAGAATTGAAAAGGGTACAGGGACTAGGACCTCCTTACTACTTTACTGGAGACACGTTGTGACGTCACCCGACCCGATCTTTTTCTCCCTTAACAGTCTCCACCCGATTAGTTCGTATGGAGGTTTTCATTTTATGTAATAATAATATTTTTGTTTCCGGGTAATATTAAACAAGTTTGACGTGTAACAACAACAAGGAGTCAGTGATCCAACGTAGGCTGAGAAACACTGGGGTACCTGACGTCGTGTGGTCCGAAGGAGCAGGAAGTGGTAAAGGACCTCGAACGAGTTTGAGTACAGACAACTCAGCCACTACGGTAGGTTGGTAGAGTAGGAGACAGTGAGGAAAGAGGAGGACGGGAGGCAGAAAGGGTCGTAGTCCCAGAAAAGGTTACTCAACCGAGAAGTGTAGTCCGCCGGTTTCATGACCTCGAAGTCGAAGTCATAGTCAGGAAGGTTACTTATAAGTCCCAACTAAAGGAAATCCTAACTGATCAAAGTAGAGGAACAACAAATTCCCTGAGAGTTCTCAGAAGAGGTCGTGGTGTTAAGTTTTCGTAGTTAAGAAACCGGGAGTCGGAAGAAATGTCAGGTTGGGAGTGTAGGTATGTACTGATGACCTTTTTGGTTTGACATGTGTCTTCATATCATTTTTGTCCTCGATAGATTTCAAAGAGTTCGGTCTTTATTACTAAACCTCTGGTAAGAAGTAAGGACAGAACTGCATAGGACGCAATGACTTATCTTAGTATAGGATGTTCGAGTAAAAGAGTATTTGTAGTAGACACACACACACCAATAAAATCTAATCATAGAACCACCCCCCTCTGAACCCTCCCGAATGAGGAAAGGATAGAGGAGGGTTGGGTATATGAATATATTCTTTACAACAGTAATAAAATGATTTTTCTAGTAAAAATATGTGAAAAGACGAACAAAGTGTGAAACATATTTAAAGAGGTTTAATAACCTAACTCTCATGTAAGTAAAAATTACAGACGTATTATAAATATCATATCTATATGACAGTGAATAAGTTAATAGGGGTGACTACTCGTGAGAGAAACTTTGTTGAAACGTATATATGAGAATGAGTGGTGGTGAAAATAAATGTACTTTATTTAAGGGTATTCACCCTCACGACCCATCTTCCCCTATACGTAAAAAATTAAAATGATCGATAACGGTCTAACAAAAGACTTTTCTGACTTTGTCAAATGTAAAGGAAGTCGTTACACACACATTTAAGGGAGACGGGACACAGAGGAGGTGACCATCTATAATAACCAGAAGGACAAACGGTCAGACTCACATTTCACTATTAAGTTTTAAGATGAAAGTAAACGTAAAAAACTGAACGTCATTTCAAACTCGTAAAATTTTTACACAAATAACCGGAAATCTAAACAAGAAGATACTCAACGGATATGTTGAGGAAATGTACAAAGAGACAAACCAATGGAAAAACAACCAAAAATTCTCGAAAAACATATAATATCGATACTTAGGAAATAGTTACACTAAAATAGTAAACTGAGGTAAGAATAAAAATGTTAATTTGACGTCGTGCGACAAACTGGGTCCCCTATCCTATTCTTAGTCCCTAAGCCCCGGAAGGGACCACCAGGTCACCGATTTTAAGGTTTGAGGGTTACGTCCCTTGGTCCCAAGTTAGTAACCAGTTCCTTGATATAAGGTGTACGACTTTCATTTCTCAAGTGTACGGTGTTAATTTCTAGGGTGTACGTCGTTGATTCTGGGTCGTGTCAGTTTATTTTAGTTAATTAATTTTTAAACTTTTCTTAGTCTCTAAACTTCTCATGGATCTTGTCTGTTGTAATACGAGGTCTATGGAAGACTCCTACACCTAGTCAACCGAGTCTTACTGTCTTGTTTCTCGGTGTCTGACCTCCGAATGTGTTGTCTTTGAATGAAAGAGTGTTAGGATCTCGGACCTTTAAGTTCCGGATCCACGGTCTCCCATCCAAAGACCACTTCGGAGAGAAGGGTCGAACGTCTACCGGTGGAAGAACCAAGTAGGAGTGTTTTGGTGAGAAGACACGAAGACTTCTCTTTTTCTCGTTAGAGACCACGGAGAAAAGAGGATTCCTGTCGTCAGGATAACCTATCCCGGGGTGGGAATCTTTTAGTAAATTGGAATTAATGAAGGAATGGGAGTCTATACGTCTACTGTGGTGGGAATACCGTCTTTCACTTCTTCTTGATTTCTCGGAGAACTACTTTCACTTTTTCGTCTCACTTTTCAAACCGAATTTCGAGTTATAAGTCTTTTGCTTCTAGTACCGTAGGTTATGGTAGTGAAGTAACGTTTATCTACCCCTTTGTCACCTTTGTCACCGACTGAAATAAAAAGACCCGAGGTTTTGGTGAAGTCTACCACTAACGTCGGTACTTTAATTTTCTACGAATGAGAAACCTTCCTTTCAATACTGGTTGGATCTGTCGTATAATCTTTGGTCTCTGTAATGAAACAGTTGTTTCCAGGTGGATCAGTTCCGATATCAAAAAGGTCACCAGTACATACCCACACTCTTAACCTGATATTTCTTTCGACTCTCGGTTTCTTAACTATGAAAACTTGACACCACAACCTCTTCTGAGAACTCTCAGGGAACTTGAAGTTCCTCTACGTTCCGACTAGACATCGGGGAAGGGTAAACATGTGGGTAGTGGTTATAGGGGAGGAACGGTCCTTTTTGACAGTGGTGTTGTCGTTTGTTCCTTTCTCCTGTCGCTTTCGGTCGGTTCGGAAGTAGATGAGTGAGTGAGATTTGTCTTTAGTGAATGGGATTTGCCGTTAGTCAGGGGCTACCGGAGGAAAGGTTTGCGGGCACATACTGTTACTCACTAAACATTGTTGTAGGTTAGTCCGCGTGGATTGGAAGGACATTAACGGACAGGAAAAGTCGCAAGAATTTTCGAAAGGTCACCTTCTCTTGTCTTCGAGGAACAGTCCTCCGATAATATGTCTCCTCTCTCTGTCGGGGGATAAGGGAAGGAGGGAAGGTCGGGTCCGCACGTGGGGAGTCAGGGGTGTGGGTCGTCTCCCTTAGTCCTCAGTCGTAGACGGACTGTAGCGGTACCTTCGCCACGGGTGGACGACCTCATTCAGTGGTCGATAAGGGTAGCAGTGGGTCGAAGGAAGAACTGTGAGTCTTGGGACTTCCGGTCTCGTCGAGTACCGTCTGGTTCGTCTAAAGGTCCAAACGAAAGTCCACCCTTCTCCACTGGATTCGTCGTAACAATCAAGTGTGACTTCTAGCGATATTTTTATTCGTTCTGTCCTGTGGCCTTTCCAGGTCCGAGAACGGGACTCCAATATTTCCGGTTCCGTCACGAGCGGGGTCGTCCGACCCTAGGACCTGTGTGGTACGTAGGTACGACACACGAGACTTGTTTTTCTACCGTGGGAAGGTGACCGGACCCTCGCGGTCCTCAGAGTCCCCCAAGAGAGTCTGGGTGGTGGTCAAGGAGAGGTCTCTACGGTCTAATCTGACTCCTGGCCTTTAGTGTGTCGAGTTGTGACCCTAAGTCTTCAGATGGTTCAATGCCAGTTTTTCCCGTGTTCTTACTCCGACCTCCCAGGACCCCCGATTTTGATACCCGACTTTAAGAGGCACTTCCTTTCAGTATACCCTGATACGTAATTTGAGTCGACGAGATAGTGCAGACAAAACTTTTGTCCTCCAAAGAGTGAGAGCGTAGGCGTGTGTGACACACACACACACACACACACACACACACAATCAGTCAGTACAGGGTGAGAAACACTGGGGTACCTGACATCGGGGGTCCGAGGAGACAGGTACCCTAAACGGTCCGTTCTTATGGCCTCATCCCGCGGTAAGGGAAGAGGGGTATGTGTAGTGCGAGTGAGACTTAGGGAACTGAACTGAAACTTAAATGTGTGAGTAGGTTGTCTACAAACACCTTGTAGAAGACCCACTCTTCCCGGCACGATCCGTCCGTGATATCTGTACCTCTCTGTGGGTACTGTGTCCAGAACGGATCGAACGACAGATGACCCCTCACACAACCCCCCGTCTCTTCGGAAAAAGTCCACTGACTACTGACTAGACCTCGCTATGTCAAATGTCCTCCTAGTTCCGGTCCCGTGGGTGTCCCTCCTCTCTACCACAGTCACCGGGACCACCCCACCCTCACACCTTCAGTCCTTCAACCCGCTACCCATTTTTTCCTCACCCCCCTACCGTCCTCCAAACCCGTCACCCATTTTTCCCTCCCCTTACCGTTCTCCAACCCAAAGGTTCTTCCTATACTGACCCCCGTCGTACTTCCCACACCGGTCGTTCCGTACACCTCCAGTCTCACATCCCCATATTTACGGGTGACTTCCCAGACTTAGAGATGTAGTATCTCGGAGTCTCGGTCTTCTAAGATATTTTCAACAGACCGGGTTGAACAGTGGACACCGGATCCACAATACAATCCTTCGACCTGACAACAAAAAGGGAGTAACTCGTGTCAGAGGATGTTTCTGTCTTTGACACATTCAAGAGATTCTCTGGTGCAGAGTGTGACCAAATCTGGGATCTGACTCTGGGTCGTCCCTCGACCCTTACCGTGGACGAGGGTCCGGTCGACTGACCGACTAGAAGGTTCTCTTATCTTTTGACGAAGGAAATCCCCGTTATGTAACGAGGAAACGGGGAATAGGGTACCGAGAACGTTCAATCTCTCCCTTTTTAACGGGATAAAGGAAAACTTGTCCCGGGATGATAGAGAAGAAAGAACACGAGTCGGCCCTACCGAAGTAAGGTCTACTACGACTCGTACGTGTGTGTTTGTGTATGTGCGCACGTGAGGACTTGTACGGAGTGTGTCAAGTCAAGTCATCGAGTCAGTGCAGGCTGAGAAACGCTGGGGTACTTAACGTCGTGCGGTCCGGAGGGACATGTAGTGGTTGAGGGCCTCAAGTGGGTTTGGGTACAGGTAGCTCAGCCACTACGGTAGGTCGGTAGAGTAGGAGACAGTAGGGGAAGAGGAGGACGAGGGTTAGGGAGGGTCGTAGTCTCAGAAAAGGTTACTCAGTTGAGAAGCGTACTCCACCGGTTTCATGACCTCAAAGTCGAAATCGTAGTAAGGAAGGTTTCTTTAAGGTCCCGACTAGAGGAAGTCTTACCTGACCAACCTAGAGGAACGTCAGGTTCCCTGATAGTTCTCAGAAGAGGTTGTGGTGTCAAGTTTTCGTAGTCAAGAAACCGCGAGTCGGAAGAAGTGTCAGGTTGAGAGTGTAGGTATGTACTGGTGTCCTTTTTGGAATCGGAACTGATCTGTCTGGAATCAGCCGTTTCATTACAGAGACGAAAACTTATACGATAGATTCAACCAGTATTGAAAAGAAGGTTCCTCGTTCGCAGAAAATTAAAGTACCGACGTTCGTGGTAGACGTCACTTAAACCTCGGGGTTTGTTATTTCAGACTGTGACAAAGGTGACAAAGGGGTAGATAAAGGGTACTTCTCTGCCCTGGCCTACGGTACTAGAAGTAAAAGACTTACAACTCGAAATTCAGTTGAAAAAGTGAGAGGAGAAAATGAAAGTAGTTCTCCGAAAAATCAAGGAGAAGTGAAAGACGGTATTCCCACCACAGTAGACGTATAGACTCCAATGACTATAAAGAGGGCCGATAGAACTAAGGTCGAACACAAAGAAGGTCAGGTCGCAAAGAGTACTACATGAAACGTATCTTCAACTTATTCGTCCCACTGTTATATGTCGGAACTTCATGAGGAAAAGGATAAACCTTGGTCAGACAACAAGGTACAGGCCAAGACTGACAACGAAGGACTGGACGTATGTCTAAAGAGTTCTCCGTCCAGTCCACCAGACCATAAGGGTAGAGAAAGTCTTAAAAGGTGTCAAATCACACTAGGTGTGTCAGTTTCCGAAACCGTATCAGTGTGTGTGTGCACGTATGTTTACGTCACGGGGGTGTGTATTTGTGTCTTCACCCACATAAGACGTACACAAAGATTTTACCCCCAGACACGTGATTGGTAACAGGTTCGTAATTTAGAAATTATCAGAGTACAGGAGTTTTATGTCCAGTTTTACTGTAGTGGTTCTTAGGAGAGGGTTGGGACGATGCACGTACATACACGTGTTTGTACGTACACATTTCGCTGTTTGTACCGGTTCTCGGACCCCCTCTCTCCTTCCTATCTGTCTACCAGATTTCGTCTTTCACTAACCACTACGTTTCTTTTGGTCCGGACCTTTCTGTCTGTCTGATTCGTTGTCTCTCATTGTGCATGTGTTTGCTTACTCTCGCTCCCTGTCTTGCCATTGAGTGTCTCCTCGACGACGAAAGGAGGGTCTCGACACTCGCAGGTGTCTGGAGGTAAGTCTGAACATCAGGACGAGACAAGAGGTTTTTACCGGGTTTCCTTCCCTGAGAGAGGAAGGTCAGAAACGTTTTATCATTGATAAAATGGTGGTCTGATTTGAAGGGAGGACTTATATGAAGGGACGGAGAGGGAGGGTGGAGTGTGGGAAAAGTGGTCACGACCTCCAGTCACTCAGGACCGAGCAGGAAAAACAAGGTCCTCCCTCTCTGTCAGGTGTCACAGGGAGGGGGGTCCGTGGGGACGGGTAGACGAGAAAGGGAGTCGGAGAGAAGTGTAGGTGAGACACCTTACGACTTCTTTGACAAAAGAGTCGTTGAGTCGGGTTTTATAGGAGAGGCGGCGGTTGAGTTAGAATGAGAAGGGAATTCCAGGTGGAGGAAGTTCTTAGGAAGGGACCCTAAAGGGACCACCAGGTCACCAATACTGAAGGGTGAAGGTTACGTCCTCCGGACCCAAGATAGGGAACAGTTCTTTAATTCTAGGGTATACAGTACACCGTACCCGTTTTATATTTTAATTTTAATTTTCCTGGTGGCGGGGGTGAACGAGTGGACGATCGGGTCGGGTCAGGTCGGACGAAGAGGACGGGGTCCGTACCGTGTCACCCGTGACCCACGTAACCTCTCGAGTGTGGACCATTGAGGAACGAAGCGGGGGACTGGGCCGGAGTCTGGTATCCTGATGATATCTATCCCGGGGGGTGAGACGAAGAGACACGGATAGGGGGGATGGGTCGGAAATCCGTGACGGAACGAAGACGAGGTTCAAATTCTTCGTAGATACTTACTTGGTTGACTATTTTTCTCGACTATTAAGGGGTTTTGAAACGGAAAATAGGTTTTGGGACACCTGAGTACTCCCTTAAAGAGAAGGGAGTAGTAGAAGAGAGTGCACTTTTCAAATGGGAAAGTCAGATCAAGGAAATGCTCGTGTTAGGAAGGTGGGTGGCGGACGGAGTTCGTAGTCTCGTCGCAGCAATGGTCAGGTACGGGACGTGTGGAGTGGTGGTAGTCCAGGGACGACAGAGACCTTCTTTTGTTGAGGTCGTCACAGTGTCCCATCGGGTACCGTCCGGGTCGTACGTGATTTAACGTTTTGAGAATTATGTGCAACTCCCTGAAGGGACCACCAGGTTACCAATTCTGAAACACGTCGGTCACGTTCCCCATACCCAAGTTAGGGAGTAGCTCCTTGCTTCTGGAGTGTACGACACTTCTCACCCGTTTTCTATTTTTATTGACTTCCTCAGGGGTAGGTTTTTTTTGGGAAACTATAAAAGGGTAGTGATAGGTAAAAGACAAAAAGGGATGGTCGATGTCCATCGGGTGTGAGGGGAAGGGGAGATTGGTAGTAGGTAAGGTAAAAACATCCTTTACTCGACTAATTGAGTAAAGGAGAGTGTGGGTGTAGACGTGGAGGAACGGTTCGGGACTTAAGACGGGTCTATAACTTAAGGAATTTCCATTCTCGGTGACGAAAAAGTAAGGACATAAGGATCTTGTTACGTATCAATAACCTTAATCAGCTGTTCGTTCTTTACACCGGCCTACTTTCTTTTCCTACCTTCCTTCCCTTACCCCTCCTTCTGTTCTTCCCTCTTTACTTTCCTTCCTCCCTCCCTTCCTTACCTGGTTCCTTAGTTCAAAACCGACTTGAGGTTCATCTTCAGGTAGAGAGATGGACCGGGTCCTGTCTACAGTAGACTTGTTTCCGTAGTTCGGGAAAGTCGTGCAGAGAGACAAGGAGTCACAGGAGTAGAACTAACTACGACTATTTTGTCCTGGACGGAGTCTTCCGGAACTATTTCGAATTTATTGACGCATGTGTAGAGACCCTCCTCATGGACAGTGTGTCATTTGGTAGAGCGTAATCGGTGACAGAAATAGTCAGAGTAGTAGTACCCTTACCTGACACGCTCGGTGTGTCCGGGTGTGGACCAACGTTCTTCGTCGGAGCAGAACAATCGTCTCAGGACGAGGTCCACTTCCATGTCTGCCCGTCCTCGTAGAAGTGGTGCACAAGTCGACAGAGGACAACACACGCGCACTTACACACTAAATACCCCCGATCGACCCACACACGAAACACGGAGGACCACATTACTGAAAAGGTCCTTGACTGACGTTTGTGACTTGGTGTTAGCACGAAGTGACTACGGAGAAACAACCTTTAGTTTCTTGTTCACTCGTTTCAAAGGTCTATTGACTGTCACTACAAGAATTCGTATTTGAATGAATGAAAACAAAAAAGAAAAGACAAAAAGGAAGAAAGGAAAAGAAAGAAAGGAAGAAGGATCGTAAGAAAGAAAGAAAGAGTAGGATAGCGAAAAAGGAAAGAAAAAAGAAAGGAAGGAAAGAAAGAAAAAGAAGAAAGTAAGACAAGAAGGAAAGAAGGAGAGAGAGAGAGAAAAAGAAGAAGGAAGGAAAGGAAGGAAGATAGTAAACCCACTTTAAGTAAGGGGTATGTAAGACTGAGGTAATACTCAGGTAGCAACAAGTCACTGACCGTCGTCGAGTCCACATCACCTTTGCTGTAACCTGGGGTTTAGTTTTACGAGACGTCAAACCAGGGGAGACCAGGGTAGTGGGTCGGTGACAGTGTTTATTTTCCATAGTACAGACACTTTCACGATTATCAACTCATAAGTGTCTCCTCGGGACCTCTTAAGACCTCCGAAGCCTCGGTAAATGAGATGTGATTTATCGGGGCGGGTGGTACGACTCGACATTAAGAAGGTTGAGAGGTGACGACAATCGAAAAGGTCAACCTCACGGGGGTCACGGAAGGTTGAGACGAAGAGAATGTCGAGAGGAGTGGGAGACCGGTAGGGAAGGATAGTCGGTGTGTTAGGATTGGATGGGCAGTGAAAGGTCGGTGAACAGGATAGGAGTCCCTACCGGTGTACTCACGGGTCTCTGGGAGGTCGTTGAGTCCTCGATGGACGTGTCAGGTCTGGAATTCCCCGGAGGTAGACAATAGACTTCGGGAGGAGGACAGGGAGGGTTGTCCCAGTTCCGGTGATGAGAATCGTTCACAAGTCCTACTTTTTTTGTCCCTTTAAATAAAGAAAGACGGTGTTTCTTTCGGTAATGGTTTGGTGAGTCGATTCTTCCTTCTCAAGTGGTTCGTGTGTTTGGGACTATTCGTAGAGGGACGAAAGAATCTTAAAAAGGTGGGGAATGTGTGTTAAGACTTTCATCCTTTCACTGACCCAGAAGTCCATCCAAATTATTAGAGGGACCCTGTAACACCCCTCTATTCCGAAGTCCGGTCTCGACTGCCGTCGGAGTGATAGGGGCCGACGTGTCCGACACAAACATCGAGTGAACGACACTCTGTAGTCAGGAGTCTCCTTGGATCCGGAGAAGAGAATCTTTGGTCCTAGTCTGATCCTTCTTCAGGACGGGTCTGAGGGGATGTGAGAGTCTCCTGACCCCCAGACTTCGGGTACCCTGACGTTTCCGAGGACCTCGGGACGACCCCTGGTCCGGACCCGACTCCAGTCCGACTATGTTGTCCGACGTCGGTAGGTAGACGAACCGGTCTTTTTGTATAGTTTCGGAAGTGACGGTGACACAGTCGTGGAAATACGATACTCCACGAGACCCCGGGGTTTAAGTAAAATTAAAAGTTACATCTCTCACCAGTAAAAGGATTTATCCTACTTTGAGGGACGAAAGTCTTTGTCTTATGTGTCTCGTGTCTAATCAGAAAAACCAATAAGTGGGTGGACGAACACTTCGCGACACTTCTACCCCTGAAAACACAGAGACGAGGTACAGGAGCCACGGATCTTTGTACGAACCGTAGACGTTCTACGGGTCCTTTGTATTCGTTCCGTGGAAGGGTACGTCCAGAGACCCGTGGTCTCCTGTCTACCCATCTAAAGAGACGAGGACCGTCTCGAGTGTCAGGTCGGACACTACAAATGTGAGCTAATCTTACTGAGACGTTGTGTCCGACGGGTGATCCCTTGAAAAACTCGGTACCGTAGACACAAAATTGTAGACAGAAGGGAAAGAGAAACGATCTGACAGTCAACAGTGAATTTAACGTACCTTAACATTTGTCCAACACTTCAACTCTAGTAAGAGTTCTTCCCGTCCACACACCGATCTGTCGTGGAGAGGTAGTGTTGTGTCTCGGAACGTACGGAGAGGGATAAGTAAGGACGACCACCACGACTGACTTTTCTTCGTGAAGTTTGGGAACTAGGTTATGTTCTCAATACAAGACGTCCACTCCTCCGACTCGAGGTTTTCACTTCACTGTGGAGTCCAGTTCGTCGTGTCCCTTCGTCCTATTCTGGTCACAAGTCCAGAAGACTCAGGATTGGGTCCTGAGTTCCGAGACTCGTCGAAACTCGGACGAAGAGAGTAGGACCGGTGTCTGAGTGGGATTAAAAGATAACTGATCCCTGCCCCATCTCTTCTATTTACTCGAATAATTTTGATAAGGATCTCACCTTTTATATCTGTAACAAGGATGAACGAGTTGTAGTATACAGTAGTACTTTTACCTTTAAGTCAATTACTCGGTGGTGATATGTGGATAATCTTACTGGCTTTAGGTTTTGTGACTGTCGTAGTTTACAACCGTTCTTATACCTCGTTGTCCTTGAGAGTAAACAACGATCACCATTACGTTTTCCCATGTCGGTGAAACTTTCTTTCAAACCGTCAAAGAATTTTTTTGTTTGTATGAGAATGGTGTAGTAGGTCGTTAACGTGACGAACGATAAATGGGTTTACTCGACCTTTTAGTACGGATGTGTTTCTGGGCGTGTATTCAAATATCTTCGAAATGGACATTAACGGTTTTGAACCTTCGTTTATACTATAAGTTGTCCCCCTCCCCATTTGTTTGACACTATGTATGTCTTTCACCTTATAATAGGTCGTTATTTTCCTTTACACGATAGGTCAGTACTTTTTGGTGCCTCCTTTGAATGTACGAATACTCATGCACTTTTTTCGACCAGACTTTTCCACCGTACGACATACTAAAGTCGGAATACTGTAATACCTTTTCCATTTTGATGGTCTTTGTATTTTTCTAACCATCGACGGTCCTCCAACGTTTCTTCTCTTTTCTATCTATTTAGCTATCTCGTGTCCCCTAGAAACCCCGTTATTTTGATAATAAGACAAACTATGACATTACCATCTATGTACAGTAATGTATAAAAAGGTTTAGGTATCTTACATGCTATAGTTCTCACTTCGGTTTCAGTTCATACCCGACATCAATTTTTATTACCAACTTATAACAGAGTAATTGACATTGTTTACATGGTGGGATTATGTTTTACAACTATCCCTTTTGGTTCTTCTCTTTCTCCCTTACTATATACCATCGAGTGACATGAAAGATGAGTTAAAAAAATTTGAATTTTCACGAGATCTTTTATTTGAGAAAATTGAATTTTTTTTTTTTTTTGTTGATACGGATCTCACTTTTATATATCCGTGACAGAAGAGCCATTTTAGTACTCGAAATCAGGGACCCAGTCACTGGGAGTGACCCTCGTCTACCCGACTGACTAGAGACAGTAGACCAGGTCGGTGTCACTCACAGTCCTAGACTCACAATTGAACTTGTGTCAAGAGCTAAGATTCATGGGACCTGGACCATGATTTGGTCCGATTGTGACTTGTCTCTTCGACACTAGACCCCAGTAGTCCCGACACAAAATTCTCAGGGAAGGTGAGGTAGTCAACTGTCTCCTCTCACACAGTTGGTACAGAGTCGTAGGAGATCTAGTACCCTTACTGAGGCCTACGGACTAGACTTGGGGTTACGGTCCGAGTGGGGGAGGAGAGGAACGAGATAGGAATCCCTAGGAACCATTTACGGTTCTCAGGAAGTCGTAGTCTTACGTTGGACAACCCCCCTAACTTTCATTCTGGAGGTACCGTCTTCGGTGAGTCCCTGTACGTCGTCGGAAACCCGATTGTCTAACTGTGTCGTAGTGCACGTCCGTGTTCGCTATTTTCTGAGTAGTAAAGTGATTTCGGGAGAAATAAGTGGGACATGAAAAGGTGTGTAAAGTAAAAGGTAGTACCGACTGACGGAACTCGTAAGTACACTTTTGTCGTCTAAAAACGGACACACACAATGAGGGACAGAGGAGGGTTATTACGTCGAATAACCTAAGAGTCTTTACTGTCTTTGTGAACCACACAAGTACTCCCTCTTTATTTGTCTTTCCCTTCATTTTATTGGTCACTGTGTCTGTCCCTTTCCCCGACCCCGGACAGTAAACGAACCTTGTCACTTAAGTTTCGACAGTACCCAGTCATCTTCCCAGGGACCACTTCTGGAGTAAATTGTCTACTCCTTTGACTCCGGGTCTCTCTACTCAAGAGGGTTCGAGAGACACACACCTCCTCCTACTAACGACAACCGAGAAATAACTAAAGAAAAAAATTGGTCTTTGTTAATCTTTTATTATATACATAAATAAAATTAAAAACAAAATATAACCGTGTGTTGACCCAGTCCTTCTAAGGGACCTCATCCTTTACCACTGGGTGAGGTTATAAGAGCGGACCTCTTAGGGTACCTGTCTCCCTGAACCATCCGATGTCAGGTACCCCAGTGTTCATCAGTCTGCGATGATTCGTTGACTCGTGCATACTCGTGTGTACGTGTCAACTAATTGTTACAACATAATCAAAGTCCACATGTTGTCTTACTAAGTCAATATGTTTGTATACATAGATAAGAAAAAGTTTGAGAAAAAGGTAAATCTAGTGTACGATTCAGGGAAGTCATCACAGGCTGGGATTGCTGATATCGGGAGGTTCGAGGAGACAGGTACCCTAAGAGGTTCGTTCTTATGACCTCACCCGACGGTACGGAAGGAGGTCCCCTAGAAGGGTTGGGTCCCTAGCTTGGGTGCAGAAACGAAGAGGACGGGACCGTCCGTGGCCCGTAACGATCGCAGTGGTTCCTTCGGGAGGTAAATCCAGTGATGTCTCATGACTAGTCTCAAGGAACACGATATGTCAACCAGGAGTGACACATGGACAAAATTTATATCGTTACACATGAACAGTTAATACCCAAGGAAAGAATAGTTCCGGTTTTTCGTACTCCTTGATAAGACTCGTCTCGGCTTCTTATACCCTAACGTATAATACCCCAACATTGTTATCCAGTGGCTGTGACAAAGAGGAGTCCCAGAAAGACTCAGCAAAGAAAGAGTGAGTGTGTCGCCTTCCGGGTGTCCGGTCATCTTACTCTCCAGTCCACACTGTTTCCTCCTGTCTTTGTCGTGAGAACCCCGTGGTACTACCGTCCGGGTCACACACCGACCCTCGCCACGTGCACAATTAAGTCCAGGGTTCTAGTAGGGGACTTTTAGAAAGATCTTGTCTGAGACACCAGGGTTCCGTCCTATGGGGTCCTTTCTATATAGTATTCTCGGTCAGAACTGACTTCCGATTAATAAACGATGCACAATTCCTTTTCTGAGACTACGACTCTCCCCAACCCCCGTCCTCCTCTTCCCCTGCTGTCTCTTACTCTACCGACCTACCGTAGTGACTGAGCTACCTATACTCAGACTCACTTGAGGCCCTCAACCATTACCTGTCTCTCCGGACCGCACGACACTAAGTACCCCAACGTTTCTCAGTCTGTGTTGACTCGCTGACTTGACTTGACTTCGTGAATTTACCACCGGGTCACAAATTCTGAGACGGACGGTTACGTCCTCTACTTCCAAACTAGGGACCCAACCCTTCTAAGGGACCTCCTCCTTTACCGTTGGGTGAGGTTATAAGAACGTACCTCTTAAGGTACCTGTCTCCTCGGACCTCTCAATGTCAGGTACCCCAGTGTTTCTCAGTCTGTGTTGATCCGTTGGTTCATGTAGTCTATGTGTTCGTGAATTTACGAAATTGAGTAAATTTAGAGTGTTCTCCCTTGAAGGGACCACTAGGTCACCAATTCTGAAACGGAAGGTCACGTTTCCCATGTTCAAGTTAGTGACCACCCCCTCGATTCTAGAGTGTACGAAAAACCGGTTTTGTATTTCGTATTTCCACTTCCACTTCAGCGAGTCAACACAGGTTGAGAAACACTAGGGCACCTGACATTGGATGATCCAAAGAGACAGGTACCCTAAGAGGTCCGTTCTTGTGACCTCACCTAACGGTAAAGGAAGAGGTCCCCTAGAAGGGCTGGGTCCCTAGCTTGGGTCCAGAGGGAGTAGCTTCCGTCTGCGAAATTGGAGACTCGGTGGTCCCTTCGGGTATTTTGTCTTCGTTATAACATTGTTTAAGTTATTCTGAAAATTTTACCAGGTTCAGGTTTTTTTTTTACAAAATTTTTTATTTAGAGTGTTACTGCAATTCTCCATTCCTACCAATAAGAGAGAGAAAGGTCTAATGTATTGACTCCGTGGGTTTCCTGTACCCCTGAAGGGACTCCAGTCGGTACCCACCCAACAAAATAGGGTCTTCAGAACGGGGTCTCGACTCCTGGACGTACGGAGGGATCGAAAACTTTACAGGTGAGTGGAGCTCGGTCCGTACCGCACTCAAAGAAGGTGTTTACTTCGGGTCTACTCGAGAAAAATTCTCGAGGAGGACGTAGTAGAGTAAACCAATAGTGTTATAGGACGTTTCACCCGTCTTGTCTATGAACAGGGGTAAATTGTTTTGTTCTTTTTGCTTCATCATTTAGGGACCAGTATGTTAACTGTCCCCCGACACGTGTCTACTTCCAGATCCACCGAAGTGAAGTACCGACAAGTGGGATGGGGTGGGACAGGAGTTGAGGGGCTTGGGTCCTGTAGGGAGTTCTCTTGAAGGCTCAGATTATCGTCAGGGTGAGTTGAGGTTCGCCTTACAGCACAGATTCAAAGCTCTCTTCACCCCCTCTCAAAATATTACTTGTTGGTGAGGGTAGAGACTCACGGACCAATAAAGAGTCTAAAAGATATATCCATGACGTTGAGTTGTTCCAAACGAGGTCCTCGATATAGGATCAACTGAAGTAAACCCGACCAAAACCCCCTCTGGTACCCTCTTCTTTAGTGTGAGTAGTATAGGGGTTTAGAGAAGAGAAAGGAGGAGACACGTGGAAGGGGTCTGAGTGGAGGAGAAAGGAAAAGGAGGGTCAGTGTGTCAAAAACTTGTTGGGGGTAGTCGTGTTACACAAGTCACTCCCACTGTAAATCTAAGTGTCATGACCTTCTTTAGCGTACCTAAACCTAAGTGGTCTTGTGATTTAAATTGGTTGGGACTCCCGGGACCCCACCCGTCCCCCTTCATCCCCTCCTTTTCACTCCTCTTCTAAAGTCGGACCCTGATCAGGACATTTTACGTCCACGACGGAGTCGGACCCGACGGGAAGGGGAGAGTCGTCCTTCACCCCTTTACCTCGGAGTTAGTCGGGTGTAAGTGGAAAGGGATAACAGTCCACGAACGAGACTTTCGGGGATTAGTAAAGAAAATAACAGACCGAATTGTGTTTCGTCTCGTTTCTCACAGTTTCGACTTACAGAGAGTCGCCTTTCGGGGTTCCATACAACTATATACACATATCTGTATACTTATATACGTGCGGTAGAGAGAGAGATTGCGTGTGTGTGTGTGTGTGTGGAACTAATTCTTCCTACACCGTTTGCCTTCGTACGTCTTGTCTTAGGGGTGTGAGTTCGAATATGGAAGAGGATATTTTACTCTTGTCACTCCTTCTTTGGGACTAAAAGTAGAAGGGTTGAGGGTTTACAGGAGGAATCACTCTGAAAGGGTTCTGAACGTAACTGTCACCTACAGGTCACACGGGAACACGATTAAACACCTCGTACATATCAGATTCGTAAGAATCTTAAGTCTTAGTGGTCCTAAAAAAACGTAACGGAGTCACAGAGGAAAACCGGTTCCCTACACTTCACGACCGTTTCCTTGAAGTCGAAATAGAGGAAAGAGACAAGAGGTCTCTACCCCTAACTGTATATATGTGATAACTACGATACATATTTAATCTATTAATTACTCTTCTTGGATGTCATATCGTGCCCCTTAAAATAAGTTACGAGACGAACACGACGACGATTCAGCGAAGTCAGCACAGGCTGAGACACGCTGGGGTATCTACCTTCGGGTGGTCTATGGGGGCAGGGACCCTAAGAGGTCCGTTCTTGTGACCTCACCCAACGGTAAAGGAAGAGGTTACGTACTTTCACTTTTCACTTTCCCTTCAGCGAGTCAACACAGGCTGAGAAACGATGGGGTACCTGACGTCGGATGGTCCGATGAGGCAGGTACGTTAAAAGGTCCGTTCTCATGACCTCACCCCACGGTAACGGAAGAGGCTAAGTTACGAGATCCCACTGGATTTAGGCTTTTTCTTCCCTATATACATATGTATATCGACTAAGTGAAACGGCATGTCATCCTTAATTCTGTTATGACATTTTGTTGATATCTCAATCGACGAGTCAGTACAGGCTGAGGAACACTGGCGTATCTGACATCGGGTGGTCCGAGAAGACAGGTAGTTTAAGAGGTTCGTTCTTATGACTTCATCCAACGTACGGGAGGAGGTCCCTTAGAAGAGTTGGGTCCCTAGTTTGGGTCCAGAGGACGTAAAGTCCGTCTAATAAATGGTAGACTTCGTGTTCCCTTCGGGTTTTTCGTTGATATGAGGTTATTGTTAAATTTTTTGTTGTTGTCAGCAACCTTGAATCCGTCCTGAGAATTTTTACTTTTCTTCAATCTAGGCGGACATTCTAAATCTCTTTATTTAGTTACTGGATGTTTATAAACGAGAAGTACACCTTTGTGAATTCGGGGGTATTTCGTATTATGGGACCCGATAAAACAACACATTATTCTACGTTTCGTCCTTGGTCTACATCGTCTGACTTTGTTTGATAACAGAATTGTCGACCTTGGTCGTACGGAGGATCTCTCCCTTATCAGAAACGAATCCTTTTATGAAGAACCTTCTGTACCACACTCACTACCTAACGCGATTGTAGGGGTCGCAGGGTACGACACACATCGGTACAGGAAGAGGTCACGAAGGGTGTGACTGAGGTCCGTCCCGGCACACTTACTCTTCTATCGTTTCTCTCCCTTCGTCTTCGACCTTTTTTCAGGACGTGTAGAAGTGAGAGAAAAGAGAGGACGGATAGGTGGTGGTACTCTTGTACAGTTCCTGACCGGACTCTCACCTACTTTCTATGTACCTTCTTTCAGTTTCCGTAGGAACTGGTTGGTTCTCCTGGGTGCTCGACTGTTAGATATGTCCTTGCAAGGGTCGGTTTCAGTCGTCCTGGTGGGTCGACTAGGTATCTGAGTAGTCTTTATTATTTACTACAACAGTTTCTGTATCTTAAACCCCCCACCAAACAATGTGTCGTGATCAATTATGTGAACCGAACCTTTCATTTTGGGTCTTCCGTAACCTAATGTTCCTAGTTTTCTGTGGTAATTTGACATTCCTTGTTCTCAACCCTTATTTCCTTCTCCTCTTCCTTTACCGTTGGGTGAGGTCATAAGAACAGACCTTTTGGGGTACCTACCTCTTCGGACCACCCGATGTCAGATACCTCAACGCTTCTCAACCTGTACTAACTCGTTGAAATGAAATGAAGTCTCATTTCTTTCCGTCCTTCCTTCTCCCCTTCCGGTTCACTTTACCATTAAGTTCCACCGATTGCAAGTTAAGATTTAACAAATAATGAGATTATATCCGAAGGCACCACCGAGTCTACCATTTCTTAGACGGACATTAAGCTAGGTAAACGGTTACGTCTTATGTACGTCTTTTGTACCCAAGCTAGGGACCCAGTCCTTCTAGAGGACTTCTTCCCTTACCGATGGGTGAGGTCCTAAGAACGGACCTTTTAGGGTACCTGTCTCCTCGGACCGTCTGATGTCACATACCCCAGTGTTTCTCAGTCTGTACTTACTCGCTGAAAGTGAGGTTATATAGGTAGAAAATAAGTCATTTTAAACGGAGGATGTATTTCTGAACACCTACTCACTTACTCACCAATGTGTAGATACATTGAGTGTCTTTCTCGTACTCAAGGTACAGACTCAGTTATGCTCTACCTCCTTTTTGTGACTCTCCTAGGTGTCGAGTAAACCACTGTCGTGTCCGAGTCCCTGACACCCTTACATGTAGGAAGTACCCAAACGTTTTCAGAACCCCTTTGGTGACCCGAGGAAGATTTGTACCTTGTTCTCAAATACAGTTAGAATAGAGTCTCTCCGTACGGTCGACTGAAGGTCCCATTCCTGGACTGTGTATAAGAATCCTGGGAAGAAGTACACTCGAGGGACGACCTACCTTGTGCTAAATTTTTTATGGGTCAGAACTCAAGGGTGAAAAGGATCGTGTAGGAGTATGTAGTTACGTCATGTACGTGCGTGTGTGTGTGTGTGTGTGTGTGTGTGTGTGTACGTGTGTGTCTCGTATCGTGTCGTGTGTCTAAGTTATGGGTACTCGGAGAGGACCCGAAGAACCTTCAGAGGGTTCAGTTCCCCTTGAGTGGTACTTCGATTGTCTCGAATTCGAAGTTTCGAAGAGTGCAGGTGCTAGGCAAGGTTTCAAGTTATAGGTTTAAATAAGTGTTTTGAGACATAAGAAAGAGAATTTTCTAGTGTTATCGGACTTCGTGGTGTTTCGAACTTAGGTGGAGATGAGATTGTCGAAGTTAGTTTGTAGATCGAGAGTGTGGTCCGATAAGAGTGAAACTCGGTGTGTTTCTGAGACACTGGTACCCCAAGATGAGTCCTTATTCGTCCACCCACACGTGGAGTGGTCTGGGGCGGTAATTCTCGTTCCATGGACCCGAAAGGTCTACCACGATCACTATTTTCTCGGACGGACGGTTACTTCCTTTACATTCTCTGTGCCCAGGGTAGGGACCGATCCCTTCTCGGGGACCTCCTCCCGTGCCGTTGGGTGAGGTCATATGAACGGACCTCTTAGGGTACCTGTCTCCTAGGGACGTCCGATGTCAGGTAACTCCGGTGTGGCTTAGTCTGTACTAACTCGCTGAATCGTGTGTGCGTGCGTGGACCTGGGGGTGGGGACAGGGTATACAGACGACTGTTGTACCTCAGTAGGAGGAAACAACAGTACCACTTCTGAAATTTTTTTAGGGGTAGGTGTTCATCATCTGTTTCTGGCCAGGATCTTGTACCAGTCTCTGTTTCAGTTTAGGTACCAGTGAAAAAAGAAGAGAAAGGGAAGGGAGGTAGTAATAGAGAAGAAGGGAGAAAGCAAAATTGGTGATGTAGGAGGTCCTGGAAGAGGAGGGAGATGTATCGAAATTCGTGTAGACGGACGAATTGTCTATGGATGCAGAGTTGTCTTGTTTTTCAGTAGACAGGTTTGTGTAGACTTGTAGGAGGACGAATGGAGGGCGTTTTCTTATTGTGTCGAATGGTGGAACCGTAAGTCAGGCCTCTGGTACCTTTGTGTTTAAAGAAGGAGACACAAGTGGGGTTGTAAGTTGGTTAATGTTTCCGAAAAGGTGAAAGGCAACCTTTGTAGGGAGGTAGGACAGGGGAGGGTCACACATGACACTGGTGGATACGAACCCGGACCTGATAACAGGGACCGGACCGGTAGGACCGGGGTCGGGGTGAGCGGAGGTTAAATAAGAGATGAGACTCGGTCCCACTATCGAGATTCTACTTGTTCATTGAGACTAAGGGGGTATGGAAGAAGTCACCAGATCGTGGTTGGTGGTGGTAGACTCGAGCAAATACTCCGCGGTCTCCAGAAGGTTCTAAGGGGGGGTCGTGGTGGTGGTAGTGGGGTGGGTCGTCGGAGCTGAGGGAGAAGTCGGGAGTATTGAGGGAGACCATAGGGTTGGAGGTACTGACAAAAGTAAAGGATAGAGGACCGATAAAGAAATAGCATTCCACAAAACACGGGAAGGAGATAGGGGTAAGATAAATAGTTCTGAAAAGACTACGGGTCGTGTGGAGGAAGGGTCCACCTACCGAGTAAGTAAGGGAGTTCGTGACCGAAAGTAAACATGGTAACGGAAGAATGTGGAACATCAGTTATTGTCGACACATTTAGTGTGTAGCGACCCCCAGAGGACCATGAATAGTAACCGAATTTGGGGTTAAACTCCGGTCACCTTTAGGTTTTTGGTTGAAATCTAAAGATACTTAAGGATCCTTTGATGTAGAAGTACCAGTGGGTACCAATACCCGAAAATGGAAATAACTTACTTGTCTTCTTTTTTTATTTATAGAGGTGTTCCGTAATTACTCATAACTGATGAGACTTACAGAAATCCGGTAGGTGTGGTCCTTTAAAGGTAATGTAGAAGTGGGGGTCCCTCAGGTGACTGATTGTCGGTGAGGAACCGAGGAGAAGGACGGGGGAGGGGATCGAAGAGGGTAGTCTAAGGGAAATCCTTGGGGGTTAAAAAAGGAGGAAATAACACGTTTTGGGACGTAGTACCAGACTGTCGGATCCAGACTGTCGGTTTGAGACGACGTTCTAGTGTCAGTACGTTACTTCGGGTGTTCTGGGTAGAGATTCCGACATTTTTCGTTTTAATTAAAGGAAAGTTTGACAGGTAAAGGAGGTGTCTGATACATACGGGAGGACGGTCGTCTTGACCGAAATAAGTGGAACTATAGGAGTCTCAAATCGTATCGTAGTCTGTGTATCATACGGACGTTGTTTACAAACGACTCAATTGTTTACTTGTGTAAGTGTTTACTAAGACGACGGGTGGGGTGGGAGTGACAGACCAACGGACTGAGAGTCTTCTTCACTATGTCGTACTTACCTCCTACCTTCCGACCTCTTCCACCCAAGTTCTACCAAGTTTAAAGGAAGGACTAAGGAGGACCTGGAGTGTAAGGGGAGGACTTCTGACCGGAGAAATGGTAGTCTACGTAGTAAAGACGGTGGAAGTCACCACCTAGTCGTATAAAGACGTACTTTATTTACAATAAAAGACCACGTGGGTCCAAAGTAATCAGAAGGACAGTCTTTCTTAGTTTTCTTATCCGCTACTTTCGGACCGTCTTTCCCCGAAGAACGAATGTCGTCCGTCTTTTCCGAGTACCATGGGTTCCTTTTTCTCCCCCCTTCCCTCTCTCTGCCTTTTGAGTGAAGGAGTAAATTAGTTCAGCTTTGTGCCTAATATACTCCAACTTTTTGTCAGTGGAACAAGAGCGGGGTCAGAGAACGAGACAGACCCCGATATTTTGGGAAACGCTAAAATAGAAAAGTATTTGAAAATAACTTAGACTACAAGTTCCCCGGTACCTTCTAGTAGGTTAATTTGAGGGGGGGATTAGGATGAGAATTTGGAGTCGTGATTTGACTACCCTCTAATTTTCGATTATTTCTACTGTTTACTCTCCACTAGACGTCCAACTATTCCCTTTACCTCAGGCCACCCCTAACCGGTCTTTCCTCGGTCCGAACTAAGATCTTTTGGGTCCTCATCTCCCCCGAAAGTGCCACCGTTTACCGTTTCAGGACGAGTCACCACGACACTAGGACCGATTCTGTACGACGGGTCCTGATACACTATGTCGTCCTTCTCCCAACCTGAACCGTGTCTGTTGGACCAGACTTTATGGTTGAACGACAGTGATTGACACCCTGTGTTACCTTGGTCCCAGCATAATTGAACGGTAAGGATTATGTTTATGATAGTATTGTTGACGGTATGTCACCGGGGACCATCTCGTGGTTGGTGTACGGTCTATAGTAGTATACTTACATTCAGTGCGTACTCACACTTTCCTCACAATGGGGTCCATTGAAGAAAGGAGTGGGATCCTAAGTACGGAACCCTAAAATTGTAGAGTTTTCTTAGGTATATAAGGAGTGGTGGTGGTAAGGTTTTACGTTAAAAATTGATGTCCCATTCACTTTTTAACAATTATAGGTACGGTCTATCAAATATAGTTAAATAAATTAGTAAGGTGTCCGTAGATACTTTGGAAAGAAACGGTCTGAGAAAGTATTTATACATAGTTTGATTAGGAGTGTAGTCGGGACTCTTCATCCTTAATAAAAGAGTAAAATTAATTACTCATGTGTCTCCGAATCTCTTAGACTTACTAAGAGGACCCTAGTGTTTCGATTATCACTGTGCCTACTTTAAGTCTGGGTGTACCTGAACTGCGAACTCAGACTGAGGAGGGAGACGAGGTAGGCCGGGACTAGTCATAGGTCAGATCGTCCATCCTTACTCTGGGCACTGATATGGCCTATCTGTGTGACAGTACCATCAAAGGGGTCTCGCGTAAAGTTCTTACCTAAGTACCTTTCGTGTCGTAAAGAAAAGACCCGAAAGTCTCCACGACTCAACACCTACAACGTCTCTCCCTTCAAGGTCCACTTTCCTGTCACACACGTTTACAATTCTCTCCTTTGTTACCTCGGAAAACCCCCCGTCCAAACCTCCTGGGGTCAAACCAACGTAAGACATCTAAAGTTCTTCTCTTCTGTGCTGTGAATTACTTGCAACCCACTTCAGTCCTCGTGGAACATACGAGGGCCTCTTCGTCATTCTTCCGTTCAATTTTCGTCAGATAGTGTGGCAGAAAGGAAGGAAGAGTTCCCTGGTGTAGTAAACGACAACAATAAGTTAGTGATTCGGTACAGGTTGTGAAACACCGGGGTACCTGACGGTTGCCTCCTGGTGTAGTATCCGGTGGATTTTTTGCTTGTTCATACTGTCGAGAAGAGTGTCAACTGTCCTTTCCGTTCAAAGGTCTCACCTCATCCTCCTCCACCTTCAGTCCTCTGTCCCATCCCAAGTCGGCGAGGGTCGGGGGTGGAGGAAAGTGCACAGGGAAACAAGGATTCCTCTTGTTTTCTCAACTTCCTTACTCAAGAAAAGGACCCATTAAGGTAGCCGTGAATCACTTCTTAAGTGTGACCGAATTTGGTGGTCCGGAGACGTCATAAGGCTTAGTAGGATCAGGTGCACGTGAACTTAGAATCTCTCCTTACCACACTATCAATTAAAATACACAGCTGAACTGACCTAGTCCCCTACGGGTCTAGAGACTATTCTACAGTAAAGACACACACGGACACTTCAACGATTAGGTCTTCTCTAATCGTAAACTTAAACATCTGACTTGACTTATTTTTCCATCTCCTTCTTTTCTGAGAGAGAGGGGGGTAGGAAGGGTGGTTGTGTGTGTGTGGGGACGGCCTGACGTACTCGATCTTGTGACTAGAGGTCAACGGGAGTCACGGGTCCGGAAACTTGATTGGGTAGTCGGAGAGTCCCAGAGATCAGACATGTGCCATCTAACACCTTTAGGAGTCAGAGGTATTAGTGAACATTATATTCGGTCAAGGAATATTATTTACAGACAGATCTATACAGACACAAACACACACATACATGTGTGTCTACCTACTTCTACCTCTACACCCATCCTTTTACCTCTGCTAACACCTCTACCTCTGCTTCTATCTCTGCGTCTACACCTACTCCTCTACCCTATCTGTATCTCTCTAGGATAGTCAAGACAAAGAAGTTAAGTCAAGTCAAGTCAGCGAGTCAGCACAGACTGAGAAACACTGGGGTACTTAGTGTCGTGCGGTCCGGAGGGACAGGTAGTGGTTGAGGTCCTCAAGTGAGTCTGAGTGTAGGTATCTCGGTCACTACGGTAGGTCGGTAGAGTAGGAGACAGTAGGGGAAGAGGAGGACAAGGGTTAGGGAGGGTCGTAATCTCAGAAAAGGTCACTCAGTTGAGAAGTGTGGTCCACCGGTTTCATGACCTCAAAGTCGAAATCGTAGTAAGGAAGGTTTCTTTAGGGTCCCGACTAGAGGAAGTCTTACCTGACCAACCTAGAGGAACGTCAGGTTCCCTGAGAGTTCTCAGAAGAGGTTGTGGTGTCAAGTTTTCGTAGTTAAGAAGCCACGAGTCGGAAGAAGTGTCAGGTTGAGAGTGTAGGTATGTACTGGTGTCCTTTTTGGTATCGACAGAACTGATCTACCTGGAATCAGCCGTTTCATTACAGAGACGAAACCTTATAAGATAGATCCAACTAGTATTGAAAAGAAGGTTCCTCATTCACAGAAAATTAAAGTACCGACGTTAGTGGTAGACGTCACTAAAACCTCGGGTTTTTTTAATTCAGATTGTGACAAAGGTGACAAAGGGATAGATAAAGGGTACTTCATTACCCTGGCCTACGGTACTAGAAGTAAAAGACTTGCAACTCGAAGTTCGGTTGAAAAAGTGAGGGGTGAAAGTGAAAGTGGTTCTCCGAAAAATCAAGGAGAAGTGAAAGACGGATTTCCCACCACAGTAGACGTATAGACTCCAATGACTATGAAGAGGACCGTTAGAACTAAGGTCGAACACAAAGAAGGTCAGGTCGCAAAGAGTACTACATGAGACGTATCTTCAATTTATTCGTCCCACTGTTATATGTCGGAACTGTATGAGGAAAAGGATAAACCTTGGTCAGACAACAAGGTACAGGTCAAGATTGACAACGAAGGACTGGACGTATGTCTAAAGAGTTCTCCGTCCGGTCCACCAGACCATAAGGGTAGAGACAGTCTTAACAGGTGTCAAATAACACTGGGTGTGTCAGTTTCCGAAACCGTATCAGTTATTTCGTCTTTATCTATAAAAAGACCTTGAGAGAACGAAAAAGGTACTAGGTTGCCTACAACCGTTAAACTAGAGACCAAGGAGACGGAAAAGACAAAGAATCCTCTTAGGTTTACGTTTAAAACCATAATCCTAACCAAGATTTACCTACCTTAAGATTCCTACTCAAAGGACTTAACCAAGACCCCAAAGAACTTGTCTGGGAGAATAGAGTAATCTACATTTCTCTGATTACTAAGATTAAAGGTCATCATCTTTCTCGTGACTCTCAAGTATTGTTTGTTTGATGGAAGAAGACTCCGAGGTGATCCATGGCTCAAGAAAGTGAGGAACTTACAGTAAAAAAGTAGCGTCTATATGTTATATCGAAACTAATTAGAGTGAAAAGGTCTGTTGTTTTGTTTCGTGTTGATTCCGAGTCTCTCGTTCTCTGAGTTCTTGTGTATCGACCAAGTTTCGGAGTAAACAGTCGTACTTGAGAAAAGTGATGTAGTCAACAAGAGTCAGGACCGGTCAGTAATCTTATTGGGTCTCTGGGGTGGGGTCCGTTCAGAGACCGTCACGTCAGGTCCGGAACCGTCTAAAATCTTCGGGGAGTCCGTTAAACTACACGTCGGTTCTAACTGTTGGTGACTCGTTTTCAACGAAAAGAGTTTCTGTTGTCGGAACTCAGGTAGGTGGCGTTACGGTAGGGGGTGGAGTCGGAGTGGATGGTTCGTTTGGGTCGGGTACGGACTGAGAAAAATGTTCAATTATAAGTAAAGTAGTGTAAATTAATTGAGTCCCTCTGACCTCGACAGAGTCGTAACGTGGGTCGATCGTCCTCGGGCACGGAGGGAACCTCAAGTTAGTGTTGTGACAGAATGTGTTAATCGAAGGAATGAGGACTAGACTTCCCAGACACGGGTATTTATAGTTGGTTAAAATAACTATAAACATTAATTTTGGTGGTTTGCCCAGTGTGAGCCAACTTGTTGAATCGTTGTGTGTGTAGGTATTACCCTTGTACTCGTATAAACATACACTGTAAGCTATCTAGTATTAGGATCCGTAAAGAGTAAAAGTCTTGTAGGACACCCATGGTCGATTAATTCCGGTCACACAGAGGACCCTGTTCCCGCAAGAAAGCTGTATGGAGAAACTAACAGAAACAAGGACTTCAAAGTCCTTTAGACTCTCGAGTCTTTCACCCCTCGTCCGATTTTTGGTGTCCTTCGTTTGTCTCCGAGAGGTGGACTGGAACGGGTAGAAAGTTCAAGGTAGAATGGTATCGAAGAGAAAACGTCGTGGGATTCCCCGCCCCCCCCGCCTTGAATTGGTTATCGTTATCCTTCCACCGTGATCACCAGTTCTTAGACGGATGGTTACGGCCTCTGTCTTCTCTACGCCCAAACTAGGGACCCAACCCTTTTAGGGGACCTACTCTCGTACCTTTGTGTGAGGTTAAAAGAACGGACTTTCTAGGGTACCTGTCTCCTGGGACCACCCAGGTAACCTAGGACCACTCAAGTAACCTAGGACCACTCAGGTAACCTAACGTTTCTCAACCTGTGCTGACTTCACTGAATCGTGTGTGTGGTTCGGAGGCGTCTCTGAGATTCAGATAAAGAGATCCTAAAAGAGAGAACCGAACTGACCAGGGAAGGTAGGTTTTTTAATCCACCTGTTTGAGACTAAGTAGGGAACCAAGTTTTGAAATCGTCTATCTTAAGTGAAGTCAAGTCAACGAGTCATCGCAGGTTAAGAAACGGTGGGGTACTTAGCGTCGTGCGGTGCGGAGGGACAGGTAGTGGTTGAGGGTCTCAGGTGGGTTTGGGTACAGGTAACTCAGGCACTACGGTAGGTTGGTAGAGTAGAAACAACAGGGGAAGAGGAGGACGGAAGTCAGAAAGGGTCGTAGTCCCAGAAAAGGTTACTCAGTTGAGAAGCGTAGTCGACCGTTTCATAAAAACGGTTTCATACCGTTTTTGGTATCGGAACTGATCTACCTGGAAACAACCGTTTCATTACAGAGACGAATGTTGGGTCTCCCTACCATGCCCCTCCCTCCTCCCTCCCCCTAAGTCCTACCCCTTGTGCACATATGGACACCGCCTAAGTACAACTACATACCGTTTGGTTATGTTATAACATTTCATTACTTGGAGGTTAATTTTATTTATTTAAAATATAAAAATTTTTTATACGATAGATCCAACCAGTATTGAAAGGAAGGTTCCTTGTTCACAGAAAATTAAAGTACCGACGTTAGTGGTAGACGTCGCTAAAACCTCGGGTCTTTTTATTTCAGTCGGTGACAAAGGTGACAAAGGGGTAGATATAGGGTACTTCACTACCCTGGTCTACAGTACTAGAATCAAAAGACTTACAACTCGAAATTCGGTTGAAAAAGTGAGAGGAGAAAGTGAGAGTAGTTTTTCGAGAAATCAAGAAGAAGTGAAAGACGTTATTCCCACCACAGTAGACGTATGGACTCCAATAACTATAAAGAGGACCGTTAGAACTAAGGTCAAACACGAAGGAGGTCGGGTCGCAAAGAGTACTACATGAAACGTATCTTCAATTTATTCGTCCCACTGTTATATGTCGGAACTACATGAGGAAAAGGATAAACCTTGATCAGACAACAAGGTACAGGCCAAGATTGACAACGAAGGACTGGACGTATGTCCAAAGAGTTCTCTACCCAGTCCACCAGGCCATAAGGGCAGATAACTTATTAAAAGGTGTCAAATAACACTAGGTGTGTTAGTTTCCGAAACCGTATCAGTTATTTCGTCTTTATCTACAAAAAGACCTTGTGAAAACGAAAAAGTTACCAGGTTGCCTACAACCGTTAAACTAGAGACCAACGAGACGGAAAAGATTTTGGTCGAACTTGTAGACCTTAAAGTACCAAGTACATGACAACTTCGGACCGAACCTCTTAAAATTCGTAGTGAAATGATCACACACTCTACTCACGTTAACACGTCATCAAACTCGTAAGAAAAAGTAACGGAAAGAAACCCTAACCCTACTTTTACCTGGAGAAGGTCAGGACACCGGTGACGACTCAAAAGGTTTAAACGACCATATAACTCACGTCGTGAAAGTGTCGTAGTAGAAAGTCCAGAAATTTATCGAGGTGACCTTAAGGTAGTGGAGGTGATCGAAACAAGTATCACTACGAAGGATTCTGGGTGAACTGAAGTGTAAGGTCCTACAGACCGAGATCTACTCACGTGTGGTAGCACTAATAGACCCAGTACTTCTAGAAAAAACATGTCAAGAAGACACATAAGAACGGTGGAGAAGAATTATAGAAGACGAAGACAATCCAGGGATGGGACAGGAAATAGTTCGAGTAGAAACGTATTTTACAAGGGAACCATAGAGATTACAAAACTTCTCTAGAGATCAGAAAGGGTAAGATAACAAAAGGATATAAAGAAACGTAACTAGTGACTCCTTCCGAAAGAATAGAGAGGAACGATAAGAAACCTCGAGACGTAAGTTTACCCAAATAGAAAGAAAAAGAGGAAACAAAAAGCGAAGGCAAGAAAAGTGTCGATAAACATTCCGGAGGGGGTCTGTAGGTAAAACGAAACAACGTAAAGAAAAAGAACCCCTACCAGAATTAAGGACGGAGGACATGTTACAGTGTTTGGAGATAGGTATCAAGTAGTCCGTGAGACAGATAGTCTAGATCAGGGAATTTAAATAAAGAGTGAAGGTGACATATCAGTATTCCCTAAACTAAATCCAGTATGGACTTACCAGATCACCAAAAGAGGTGAAAGAAACTAAAGTCAGACTTAAACCGTTATTCCTCAAGTACTAGACTCGATGTCAGTCGAGGGACAGAACAAAAACGACTGACATATCTCGAAGAGGTAGAATCCACGGTTGTAGGTCATCGTGGTACAAGAACAGAGATACAACAGGATCAACATCGATATGAGTGTCCAACAAACCCTAGGATTAACCTACCTAAAATGGTTCTTTAATGGTTATCCCACTAGGTACTGGACCCGTCTCTAGGTCTCGTTTCGTAACGATGAACAATTCCTCATTATCCGTACAAACTTGAACCCTTTTTTTTACTTCGTCCCGATGGTCTCAAAACGGTTCTATTGTGTGACTAGTATCGTTTATGGGAGAAGGTTATTGTGTTCTGTGTTGAGATGTGTACCTGTAGTGGTCTACCAGTTATGGTTATAGTCTGACTAATATAAGAAACGTCGGTTTTTCTCCCGTCCTCCTCTTCCGCTACTGTCTCCTATACTACACCAACCTACTGTAACGGTTGGGTTACCTGTACTCAGACTCGTTTAAGACCCTCTATCATTTCCCGTCTCTCCAGACCTCACGACGTCAGGTAACCCAGTGTTTCTCAGCCTATGCTGACTCACTGACTTGTTGTTGTTAGTCACATTATCTTGTCTTCAGTACCGGTGAGTGTCCTGGTCGTCTCCGGGTCCAATAGTCGAGACAAGGGGAAGTAAAAGGGAAATTTTGGAGTGGTGAGTGTATATGGGTCCCTCTAAATTCTGGAAAAAGGGGTTTAGGGGATTATCGTGAGAATGTTCTTTGTTAGTCAGAAACTCTCTCAATGATCCTTCAGTAAGATAGGGTTTCCTGTCCGAGAACTCACGGTTCCACCCCTCCTAATGAGGAGACCACTGAATTTTATGTGGGGAAGTAAAGGTTTGGGGAGTTCCCATCTTCTCTTAAGGTCCCCGTCGTCCTTCCGATCACCTCTCTCTGCCTCGTGCCCCTACCTACTTGCGTCTGACGATCCGGTACAATGTCACTGTCGTAGAAATGACACGTTACTGACTACGGGTGGACGAAAGGGTTCACTAGACTCTGTCAATGTCATTATCCGAGTATAGGTTATTTCGGTAATTGTATCCTTATTCCTCCTGTTTACTTTCTCCAACTGTGGCTCATCGGTTCAAAGGGTAATAGGGGTCTCGGTTCCATCCCTGTCACCCAGATTTACTCTTACTCCACAAAGTAACTAGTGTTCTGTTGTTAGGTTAGAAGTAAATTAGAAACTCAGAAACCTTGGTCTGGAAAGAGAGAGGACGACGGATTGATACTTCTCAAAATGACAGGTCGTTCATAGAGTGGTTGGTACCGATACTTTTCTACTTTAGTCTCCGAAACTCTCGTTCTTTCCTGAAAGATGTACTGACTCCTTTCGAAAGATGATTCAGGTCCTTAATAAGCGTCTCGTCGACATAGTCTTAACATTTCGTAATGAACTTATGGAGATTTCTGTCCCGTGAGTAATGGACTATTCCATAAAGAGACCTCAGGTAAGATGTCGATGTGTTCAACGTAGTAATAAATCTTCAGAGAAAGAATCTATTTTTGTTTTGGGTGGGGAAACCCTTTTTGATGGTCAGTGAAGGTTTGGACTAACTTAAAGTTTTAATGGACCCTACGAAAACTTTTCTCTAAGATTATCCCCATAATTAAAATTCTTTAATAGTTATGATATTTATAATTCTTTTGTCACACTGTAAAAGACGATTTCGACTCGTGTACTGAAATATTAGGAGGAGAACCCACGTGTGGATTGTATTTATAAACATGTCTGTGTGGTCTCTGGTTTTATAAGAGTCGTAATAAGTGTTATCAGTTTTTGGTGTTTGTTGATTTTTTTCAGCTAGTCGTCATCTTACCCATTTAAACCTATATAAGTCTTTTAACTTATAAGATCTCGTGTCGACAGGATTTCGTAAGAGACACTACTACATTTATAATACAAGACGACACAGGTTATACCATCGAAGAATGTACACCGATACTTTTACACCGAGTACGGTTTCTCCTTGACCCAAAAATTAAAATAAAGTAAAATTGGTTAAATTTAACTTTATCGGTGTACGAGGATTACTGATGACGTAACCTATCGTACCACATCACTTGTCTTACCTCCTTTTCCTGTAAGTTAGATACATATTATTGTACTTACTTAGAGCAGGTCATTTTCTTTGGTCTGGGATTTCTTGTTTATGTCACACTAACGACAACAATCAGTGATTCAGTACAGACTGAGACACTAGAGTACTTGACATCAGAAGTTCAGAGGAGACAGGTACCTCAAAAGGTCCATTCTTATGACTTCCCCCAGCGGTAAAGGAAGAGGTTCCCTAGAAGGGTTGGGTCCCTAGCTTGGGTGCAGAAAAAGTGACCGTCCACCTAAGTCACACTAATGTAAATATTTTTCGAGTTTTATCCATTTAACCCGATTCACAAAGCTCTACTTTTTAATTTGGTGTTTAATCCACAAGTCCGAATTCACCATTTTGAAACCTACCCCTCGTTTTTCATCTTGGTGTCCCATTCGAAAACCTCTGACCGGTCTAGGATAATAAATCACTACTTTAGTCACAAGTGAAACACTATTTAGTGGTTCCATATAAAAACGAACAAACCCCGTGAATGGATGTACACTAAATATAAAGTTTTAAAATTTTTTACTAATTTTATATTTAATGGAAACGTTGAACAGTCATTTAACTTTTAATAGGGGTTTAATTTATAAATAGAAAATTTTATCTCTAAAAGTTACGGGATGAGATCTAAACAACTTAATCTAAAAGATCTTTACCCAGGTCCGTAAGTATAAAAATTTTTGGGACCCCCAGCCTTGATATGGGTTATACAACATTATTGGATATAATCTTTTCTTAGACTTTTTCTTTTTTATATACACACTCACAACAATGACAACAACAAATCAGCGATTCGGCACAGATTGAGAAACGCTGGGGTACCTGACATCGTACGGTCCGAGGGGACAGGTACCCTAAGAGGTACGTTCTTATGACCTCACCCAACGGTAAAGGAAGAGGTCCCCTGGAAGGGCTGGGTCTCTAGCTTGGGTGCAGAGGACGTACGGGACGTAATCGTCCGACTAAGAAATGGTGAACCGGTGGACCCTTCGGGGTATATAAAGACACACACACTTAATGAGACGACATGTGAACATCGTAACATTTAATTGATAGGAAGTTTATTCTTTTTTTTTTTTTTCGGGACCCCTTTGAGAGAACGTACCGGTCTATCTCTTCGTAACGAAAGAGGAGATACATCTCTGAGAAGAGGTTTCGATTTACCGGGGTCTTAGAAGAAGGTAAGGATCTTACGAAGTCAAAAGTGAGGGACTTGTGGGTTGTAGGGGATCCCTTAGTGACACCTCTTACTGGATGGTTTGATGGACCAGTCTCGTACCATGACATCGACGTGAGAAGTGTGTTCGGTCGTCGATAAAGTCGACAAATGTCGACACGCTTATCGACCTCTTCCTACCTTCCCCTCTTCAGAACTCCTACTGATTGTCCATTCCACTTGAGACTACCGATTTTACTCAGAATTCTTAGAGTCATGTTGAGCCTCCTTTAAGCCCTCTGGACCCAAGCTAGGGACCAACCCTTCTAGGGGACTTCCTCCCGTACCGTTTCTTAAGGGTACCTGTCTCCTCGAACCTTCCGATGTCAGGTACCTTAGTGTTTCTCAACCTGTGCTGACTCGTTGATTCCTGTGTCGTTTCCTGTGTATCATATCGGTGAATTTGAGGGTGATCTAAGAGGATACAGTTAAAAACGGGAGACGGGTGTAAATAAACAGAAATGTATTATATCTAGCTAAAAGTGAACGTGTTTAGTTAACGATTGGGGTTATGTTTCCATATCTTAGTTAACGATTGTAGAGTAAAATTTCGATGAATTTTTAAGAGGTAGCAAAATTTTGGTAAATTTTTGTATGTCGTTTTCAAAATACATACCGTAAAACGAAAATTTTAGAGATATTATAAGGTGACACGATAACTGTAAATATTATAATTTATATTTAAAATAGAGTTATTTATTTTATATAAATGTTATCTGCGAAATTAATCGGTCAAGCAAGAAATTGACCTACGACTCCATATATTGACTTTACGAGATTGAAAAAAAAAATACGTACAAAAGAAGTCTCGTCCTTTTAGAAAAGTTTATAGAATAGGGGTGAAGACAAGAAATAACCCAATTCAACGTGACCTGTAGTACTCCGAAAAAAAAACGAGCAAAATGACTCTTTAGTAACAGTATGTAGTGACATATTTAGATTCCGTGTTTCGTACTACCAAACTAAATGTATGTAACAACAACAAGTCAGAGAGTCAGTACGGAGTGAGAGACGTTGGGGTACCTGGCGTCGTGTGGTCCGAAGGGACGGGAAGTGATAGAGGACCTCACACGAGTTTAAGCACAGGTAACTCAGCTACTACGGTAGGTTGGTAGAGTAGGAGACAACGGGGGAAGAGGAGGACGGGAGTTTGAAAGGGTCGTAAGCGTAGTCCACCGGTTTCATAACCTCGTAGTCGAAGTCGTAGTCAGGAAGGTCACTTAGAAATCCTAACTAAAGAAAACCCTAACTGACCAAACTAGAGGAACGTCAGGTTCCCTGAGAGTTCACAGAAGAGGTCGTGTTAAACTTTCGTAGTCAAGAAACCACGAGTCGGAAGAAATACCAGGTTGAGTGTAGGTGTGTACTGATGACCTTTTTAGTATCGAAACTAATATATCGGAAACAACCGTTCCATTATAGAAATAAAAAATTATACGACAGGTCCAAACGGTATCGAAAAGAAGGTTCCTCGTTCACAGAAAATTAAAGTACCACCGTCACTAAGACCTTGGGTTCTTTTATTATAGACAGTGATAGGGGTGAAAAAGGGGTCGATAAACGGTACTTCACTACCCTGGGTTACGGTACTAAACACGAAAACCTTACAACTGAAAATTCGGTCGAAAAAGTGAGAAGAGAAAGTGGGAGTAGTTCTCCGAGAAATCAAGGAGAAACGAAAAACGGTAATTTCACCACAGTAGACGTATAGATTCTAATAATTATAAAGAGGGTCGTCAGGACTAAGGTAGAACACGAAGTAGATCGAGTCGTAAAGCGTACTACATGAGACGTATATTCAATTTATTCGTCCCACTGTTATATGTCGGAACTGCATGAGGAAAGGGTTAAAACTTGGTCAGGTAACAAGGTACAGACCAAGATTGACAACTTAGAACTGAACGTATGTCTAAAAAGTCCTCCGTCCATTCCATCAGACTATAAGGGTAGAGAAATTCTTAAAAAGTGTCAAACAACACTAGGTGTGTCAGTTTCCGAAAGTGCAGTAGTCACTTCGTCTTCATCTACAAAAAGACCTTAAGAGAACGAAAAAGATACTAGGTTACTTACAACCGTTAAACTTAGAGACCAAATAGACGGAAAAGATTTACGTCGAACATGTAGACCTGCTAGAGTCAAGTACACGACAACTTCGGATCGAACTTCGTAAGACAGTAATGGTACGACCGTACATTTTATTCACGTTAACGTGTGTGTAATTCTTTCCTAATGAGGTCAAGGTAAGAAGAAAGAGTTCTAACGAAACCGATGAGCTCCAAGAAACATAAAGGTATGTTTAAACCCTTGTGTACATGTGGGCACTACCCAAGTACAGTTACATACCGTTTTGGTTATGTCATAAGATTTCATTTTATTTCATTTTTATTTTTAATTTTTTTTTCTTTCCTAATGGGGTTATCCAAGTCGGGTTGTAGGTAGAGAGTGCATCTATCTTATTTTTCTTTTCTTTGTTCCTTTCCTTTTCTCTTTTACGACAGGAACACTACTGTCAGGGGTCTTGGGTGAGAAGACTGAGGAGAGGATGCATGACTTGTCGTCGCAATCGACATCAATGGTACGGCTTGTGATGTAGGTACCCTGAATAAATAGAACGTTGCCTTTCAAACATGGAAAACTGGTGAAAGAAGGTAGGGACGAAGGGTGTGGAAGACGGAGACCATTGGTGTTCAGACTAGAGAGAGAGATACTGAGACCAAACGAAAAAACAAATTAAGGTGTACGTTCACTCTAACCTGTCATAAACAAAAAGAGACAGACTAAATAGAGTGATCGTGTTACGAAAGTTCCAAATAGGTACACGGGTTTTACCAACCTAAAGGAGTAAAATACCGATTTATTATAGGGTAACACACACACGCACATATATATATATATGTGCGTGTGTGTGCATATATTTGTGAGCAGAAATAGGTAAGTAGGTCACTACCTGTCAATCCAACCATTAAGACGATACTTGTACCCCCATGTTGACAGAAAAGTTTAATCATAAAAACAAAGGAAACTTATTAAGGGTAATCACCTTAACGACCTAGTACTATAACACGATAAAAATTAAAAAACTCCTAGGAGACATGACAAAAGGTATCACTGACGTAGTTAAATATATAGGTGGTTGTCACATTTTCTCAGGGAAAAGAGATATACGTGTGATTGTAAACAACAGAGTAGAAAGAGTATTACCGGTAAGGTTGTCAAAACTGCACTATAGAGTAACACCAAAATTAAACGTAAAGGAATTACGTCGGTACTTTAATTTTCTGTGAATGAGGAACCTTCTTTTCAATACTAGTTGGATCTATCGTATAAGTTTTCGTCTCTGTAATGAAACGGCTGATTCTAGGTAGATCAGTTCCGATACCAAAAAGGACACCACTACATACCGACACTCTCAACCTGACATTTCTTCCGACTCGCGGTCTCTTAACTACGAAAACTTGACACCACAACCTCTTCTGAGAACTCTCAGGGAACCTGACGTTCCTCTAGGTTGGTCAGGTAAGACTTCCTCTAGTCGGGACCCTAAAGAAACCTTCCTTACTACGATTTCGACTTTGAGGTCATGAAACCGGTGAAGTACGCTTCTCAACTGAGTAACCTTTTCTGAGACTACGACCCTCCCTAACTCCCGTCCTCCTCTTCCCCTGCTGTCTTCTACTCTATCGACCTCCAATAGTTTCTGAGCTACCTGCACTCAGACTCACGTGAGACCCTCAACCACTACCTGTCCCTCAGGACCCCACGACGCTAAGTACCCCAGTGTCACAGCCTGTACTGACTCGCTGACTTGACTTACTAATGACCACAACTCGTAGAAAAGTTTATAGACAACTCGAAGACATATAGAAGAAGTCTCTGTGCAGATAAGTCCGAAAACAGAGTAAAAATTAACCCGATAAACTCCAAGAACGATAACTTAATATACTCAATAAATATGTAAAACCTATAGTTAGGGAATAGTTTGTACTAAACGTTTATAAAAAGGGTGAGACATCTAACAGAAAAGTAAACCAAGCAAAGGAAACGACATTTATTAGACATTAAACTACAGTCGGTTGAAAAAACAAAAAATAAAATAACGAACACGAAATCCATAGTATAGTTTTTTTAATAATAATTCTGAGTACACAACCTCAAAATAAGGATATAAAGGAAGATTCTCAAAGTACCAAAGTCCAGAACGTAAATTCTGAAAGGTAGGTAAAGTTCAATTTAAAGTACTGACTACATTCTGTCCCAATATGGAAACGAAGATCATAATAGTTCTTTATCAATTGTATGTATCGGTGTATTCAATTTCTACATGACTTGTTACCAAAATAAATGTATATAACTCTTTAATGATGGTGTCATCTAAATCAAGGGTGGGTAGTAGAGTGTACCTATGTTATTTTTCTTTTCTTTTTTATAAGAGGAACACACTCTTGGGAATCCTAGGTTAGAGGAAATTGTTGATGACCAAGAAAAATCTCTTCTAGGGTCTTTAATGGTTTTCTTTCTGACTAGATAGGTTCACTGTCGTAATAGTGCGTCGATGGAGTAGAAGTTGTTCAAAGATTTGTACTAACACCGTTATAATGAGAAGAGTATGCATAACGGAAAAATAAAATAATAACTTCATATTAATAAAATGTTATAACCCAAGCAAAGACGACATGTTGTTTGACCTAGTCGCTATATATCTGTATAGGGAGAGAGAACTGGGAGGTAGGGGGGTAGGGTGAGGAGATCCAGTAGTGTCTCGTGGCTCGACTCGGGGGACACGATGTGTCGTCGGATGGTAATGAGTATAATAATCCGGCGAAGAAATAGGTCTCTCCTTTGTTCCGACTAATGGTAATATTTAGATAATAATATGTAATCCTCTTCTCCGTTCTCCGTTCTTCAATCACTAAACGAAAAAATATTTTAAAAATTTTTAGTCTGTATTGTTGTCTTAGAGAAGGAGATTATGTACTACGGATTTAACTAAAGATTTCACTTTTTATATAAACTTTAATAAAAGTACTCTGAAGTAATGTTAAGTCTTTAAGACAAACTAGTCTTTTGAATAACGTATATTGTAACAATTTTGGTATTGTTTTTTTAACATGAAAAGTGAAATTCGTGATGTAACGAACACGAAAGTAATTACAGTTTCTATATATAAAACTAGAAAGATATTTGGTCACGTACTTAATTATCTGTGTTAGAACTACTATTTTACATGTATAATATTTTATTGGATAGTGTTCTTTATCAATTTTACGTTTGACATTTAAGAAATAGGGAAAAGGAAATAGGAAAGAATTCAGAAACTCGTTTAAAGAATAAGGGAGACTAGGTGTCAAAAGAGTATACATTTTAGTGTAATTATTATCATAAACGGAATATCTTTTCTAGAATCGGATTATGAACCGTGTCTTGTCATTAAATTAAGAAAGAATAAAAAAAAAGGAAGGAAGGGAGGACGGGAGAGAGGAAAATTTTATCTCTAAACCCCTGGATGTATGTTTTAATAACAAGCCCTATTTTAATATATTATGAACACTATCATAAACACTTCAAATTTAATCATAGATGGAAAAATCTCTAATAATCTAAACCTGGTATTTCTTCCGACTCGTGGTTTCTTACCTACAAAAGCTAACATCACTATCTCTTCTGAAAGTCTCAGGGAACTTGTCGTTCTAGTTTGGTCAGTTAGGATTTCCTTTAGTAGCGACTTATAAGTAACCTTCCTGACTACAACTTCGACTTTGAGGTAGTGAAACCGGTTGACTACCCTTCTCGGCTGTAACTTTTTCTGGGGCTACGACCCTTTCTAACTTCCGTTTTCTTCTTCCCACGCACACCGTCTCCTACTCTACCAATCTATCGTAGGTACTGAGTTACCTTTGCTTAAACTTATGTAGGGCCCTCTGTCACCTCCTGTCTCCTCGGACCACACGGCGTCAGGGACCCCAGTGTTTCTCAGCCCGTGTTGAATCGTTGACTTGTTGTTGTTTAATAATAAATCTCACGAACTTTGAGGTTTATACATTAATTATTTTTGATTATAAGTAACTAAAAGGTCCTACAAGATCCCTGAAAACTGATGAAACGTCCGTAATAAAGTAAATTAAGGGTATCCTTGGATCACCTTGTCCATGATACTAAACAAGTGAAAGTGTCTACTTCTTTTACACCAAGTTTTACGATCAATTATATCTCTTCCAGTACACGGATCATTCGTCACTTCAGTCCTGACTTTAAGTCCGTGATCTCATGTCTCCAAAAGGAGGATCGTTCACACGGTGTGGTGGATTTATCAGTAACGTAAACGGTAGTACAGTAATTGACGACACTACTCCCCGTACCGGACTTTTCGAATCCGTTGTCCACACATGTGTTGTCGTGTGTCGTTCCGTTATAAATTAAATTTTCTAAGATACTTTAAGAATACCTTTTTCTTAAAGTAGACAAGGACGTCAGGGTCCGGAGTCAATTGGTAGTCTGAGACCAGTGCAGTCCAACATTCAGAAACCACCTAGGTGACCCACCGGGTCACGTACTCTTCCCGAGTAAAAAGGACACAGGACGAACGAGAGTAGGTCGGACTTTACTTCAAACAGAACGTAAGTCAATCGACGAAGGAAGTTTGGGAAGGTAACTCACTCGAAAAGGGTCTAGTCAGGATCGTTTCGGTGGTTACGACCTCCGGAGAGGTAGACAGGAAAGGAGGACCTTCGATGTCCATAGTTCTTCCGTCCTAACTCGTCCTCCCCGTTCTATTCCCTAAGTAGACTCTCCGTCCACTACCTAATATAGGATCGGTCTGTGGAGTCTCCCGAGTAAGGTCCTTTCAGTTGTTCTTGTTCCTCGTCGTCCGAGAGAGGACGATTCAGTGCAGTCAGCACGGACTGAGACACGCTGGGGTATCTGCCGTCGGGTGGTCCGAAGGGGTAGGGACCCTAAGAGATCCGTTCTTGTGACCTCACCCAACGGTAAAGGAAGAGGTTACGTATTTCACTTTTCATTTTCACTTCAGCGAGTCAGCATAGGTTTATAATCGCTGGGGTACCTGACGTCGGGTGGTCCGAGGAGGCAGGTACCCTAAAAGGTCCGTTCTCACGATCTCACCCCGTGGTAACGGAAGAGGGGCACAGAGAGGACCCTTGAACTTTAGTTGAGACTTCGTTCATCCACCCTAGTGGTGAGACGGGTTTCGGTTTCGGAGGTACCTGTGGTATCAGTGTACGGAGGATCTCAGAAGATAGTACACCGGTTATCCGTCGAGGTATCTGTACCACCCAAAAAACACAAAAAATTACTATATAATAAATAAATATTCGTCTCCTATTAACGAAATGTTATCACACAACTAAAGACGGTAGGTAATACCGGTCCAAAAGAATAAGGGTAAAAATCTCCTTCTTTGATTCTGGTTCTCTTCGTGACCCAGAGATCCGACGTAGAGGACCGGGTCGATACACGACAATGTCGGTGTGGTCGACGGGACTACCGGAAACAGTTGTCTGGACCGGAATTTCAGCATCTTTTCAGGACATTTCTGGGTGACCCGTCACTGTCTCCGATTGAAAGAGATCCTTGTCCCTCTTGAGTCTATTACGGTTCTTCGTCCTGAAGCCGTCAATACCACCGGAGGCACCGACCGAAGGTTTGTGGCAAGTCCTCAGGTCGACTCAAATCTCGTAGTCCTTTTCGTAGACACTTTTTGTCCCCCTCTCTTTCGGTCTGGAGTACCTTATTGTAAGTCTCTTCCGTCTCGCCCTGTATTAATTCGGATTAACACATTCGCGACGGTACGAAAGATCTCTCTCCCCACGGTTCCAGAGCACAAGGGAACGTGAGGTCCGTCGGGTCTCTAAAGGCGGACTTCCAGTGGGAGTAATTGTGACGGGTCTTCTCGGTAGGGAGAGGTGTAGGTCGACAACGTTAGTATTCTGGACAAGGGCCCGTATAATCTGGGTACCTATTTAGGTCCGTATAATCTGGGCACCTATTTAGGTCCGTATAATCTGGGCACCTATTTAGGCACGTACACACACACACACACACACACGTACACACACGTACGCACACACACACACACAGTCACGTACTCCCGTAGGTCCACCCACAGACACGGGTTCACGTCTACGGAGACGTAGGCCTGTACTAGGTAAACGAAGACCATCAAATACACGAATGTGTCAGTTTTAATTACCTTAGTTCAACTCTAAGTCTACTGTAGTGTCACCACTGAGTGTAGAACTATCTACCTATCTAGGTCGGGAGGAGGTCGGACATAAGGAAAGTTCCATTGGAACTAAACAGTGTGTCGGAGGCCCCTTACGGTTCTTCCCCCGAAAGAGTATCTGTAAACCGAACCGGTAGGTGTCAATCGTTAACACCGGACACCCCTCTTTTCCTCCCATTCCTAGTTTCCAGTTCCGATCAGACGGGGTCCCCCGCTCCCTACTTGATTAATCACCTCAGTAGGTAACGACCCGGTCGGTTGTAGGACGTCCCCTCCCCTGAGGGTCCACGCTAGAGTTACATCTGACGTAACGAGGCCGAGGGACCTGTACTGGAAAGAAGTCGTTATAAAAAGAACGTGTCGGAAAGGGGGACCTTTCACTTGTAAATAACTCCTCCTCATTTACCACTTTCGTTGACCTCTCGGACCGTTGTTGTCTTGTCCCCACGTTAATACGTTAGTAAAGACGATGAGCTTACAGAACCTCCCTTTAAAAGTAACCCTTTTACGTTTCTTCTCTCCTACTGAGTGTGAGATAACTTTGAGTTGAACGGGGACTTACACACACAGGTCTCCAGTCTGACTGTACCGACATGTTGGAGGTCAAGAGTTTCAGGTTTCCAGCGGTGGTTTTGGAAGAGAAGGAAGAGAGAGACGGATCGTAAAAGGAAGGAACGCGGTCGAGGAAGGAGACGGACCTCAGACGTTTCTATAAGACAGGATGTTGAAATTGACGTCTGTGTCCCGGTCTAAACCCCCCTCCCCAACAACAACGACAAAAACGACAAAAGTAAAACCCACAAAAAACACCCCCCTATATTAACGAATTACTATAACACAATGAAAGACGACATGTTGTCTTTCATATATATACATATGTATATTAGGGGAGGGAGAACTTGACAGAGGACCGTGGGACTAGAGTTGGGAGATTCAGTAGTGTCTCGCGACTTGACTCGAAGGACAAGAGATGTCGTCGAAGGGTGCTCGATAGATAAATTGTGTACCATCATATATAAACAGTTAGGGTTAGAGGGTTAATTAGGACGGGGGTGGTACAGGTGTACAGTTTTTCTGTGTACGTGGGGTTACAAGTAACGTCGTGATAAGTGTTATCGGTCCTGTACCTTCGTTGGAATTACAGGTAGTCGTCCACTTGTTGCCTATTTCTTCTGTGCCATGTATACTACATGTTACCTTATAGTGAGTCGGTATTTTTCCTTGTCTTGACCCAGTAAACATCTCTGTACCTCCCTAGGTCGTCTCTTCCGTTACCGTGGGTGAGGTCATGAGAACGGACCTTTTAGGGTACCTACCTCCTCGGACCACCCGACGTCAGGTACCCCAGCGTTTCTCAACTTGTACTGACTCGCTGAGGTGAAAGTAAAAGTGAAAGGTGAAAGTACGTAACCTTTTCCTTTACCGTTGGGTGAGGTCACAAGAACGGACCTCTTATGGTCCCTGCCCCCTCCGACCACCCGACGGCAGATACCCTAGTGTGGCTCAGCCTGTGCTGACTCCACTGAATCGTCGTCGTCGTCCTCCCTAGGTCTCTGACAGTATGTATCACTTCATTCAGTCTTTCTCTTTTTGTATATAACATATAATTGTTCTTATACACTTAAGATTTCTTACCCTGTCTACTTAGATAATCGTTCCTCCCCAACAATCTAAGTTGGAACTTATCTCTGTTTCAATCTAAATTGGTCCCCGAAGGGGTCACCAAGTCACCATTTCTTAGGTGCGCGTTACGTCCTCCGTACCAAAGCTAGGGATCCAGCCCTTCTAGGGGACCTCCTCCCGAACCGTTGGATGAGATCATAAGAACGGACTTCTTAGGGTACCTGTCTCCTCGGACCACCGGAAGTTAGGTATCCCAGTTTTTCTCAGCCTGTACTGACTTCATTGACTCGTGTGTGTCGTGCGTCCAAATTGGTTCGTTAGACCCAACAAAGTTCTTTCGACGAACAACCAAACAAAAAGTCTTACAAGACCGAGATCTTTAGGGGGGTGGGGGCAGACTCACTCGTACCCCGTTCGTAGTCGGAAACCCCGTCAGTTTAAACAGGAGTTGTCATCCCATCTGTCCTGTATCTTTAAAACAGAAGGTCTTAAACCTCTAGAGAATAACTGGTAGAACAAGTCAGAATAGAGGACTGTCCATCCGTGTGTCTTTCTACTTTATCTATCTTACTCACCACCTACTTCCTACTCGCGAGACCCGAGGGTTCTAGTGGTCGGTCTTCACGAAGGAGAGTATGACGAGATCTAAGAACTTCGAGGGGAGGGAGACGAATCGTCCATACGATTATGATGTCGTAAACGTTTCTCATTCCGCGAGGGAGGTCGTTTAGGTCTTTTTACAGTTTGGGACAAAATGATCGTTTCGTCCCTCGTCCATTTAAGACACTTCTACTCGGGGTCCCCTATACATATTCCACTTCCTGTACAGACACAGTCCGTGTTCTAGTGACTGGTTCTGTCCTTCAGACACCTACGGAGAGGAACCTCTAGACCGAGGTAGTGAGGTGGGATGTAGACTCTTACCGAGAATGGTGAGACTTCGTTCTACCGTTGGAGACGAGAAGGAGATCGCCTGTCTTAGTAGTTGTTCCGTGCACAGGGGTCCGGGAGAGTAAAGAAGAAGGGTGGTAAACCAGTGGTGAGGTGAAGACGGAGTATACAACGTACTCAGAGAGAGAGAGACGACGAGTCCTAGAGACTAGGTTTTAGTGGGGGTGGGGTAAAAGGGACTTGGAGTGGGGTAAGAGACGTTGACTCGGGTAAAGTACACAGTTTCTAGGGTACACAAAGAGTTCAGGATGTAGGAGGGACTTCAGAAGGAATCAGGGAGGTGATTTCGTACATAAAAGGAAAGAGGGACTCAAAAATTGAGAAACATACGGACAGTAGTACCCTATTCATCAAGTCAGGTCTTATCATAAGAACTTCCCTTCGAGGATTACACTGAATCGGTAGATATCTCCGAGATCTTATAATTCAGACTATCATTGTAAGTTGACCCAGTGGATCTTGGTGTATGTATGTAAAGAAAGTGAATCCTAAAAAAATCAAAAAATAAAACATAACCTCATATCGGCTAATTGTTATGACAGTATCAAAGTCCACCTGTCGTTTCCCTGAGTCGGTATCTATGAGTACATAGACAAGAGGGGGTTTACGGGGAGGGTAGATCCGACGGTGTGTTGTAATTCGTCCCAAAGGACACGATATGTCATCAAGGAACAACCAACACACACACACAATCACTGAGTCAGTACGGACTGAGAAACATTAGGGTATCTGACATTGGGTGGTCCGAGGAGACAGGTCCCATAAGAGGTCCGTTCTTATGACCTCACCCAACGGTACGGGAGGAGGTCCCTAGAAGGACTGGGTCCCTAGTTTGGACTCAGAGGACTTAACGTCCACCTAAGGAATGGTAGACTCGGTGACCTCTTCGGACAACAACCATTAGGTCAAATTTATATCGTCAAACATACACAGGGAGGGTTTGAGGGATTGATAGGGAAAGGGGAAAGGAAGGGGGGCCGTTAGTATTCAAAACCTTTGTTGTTTACCTAACCAGTTTTTACTTGAATATGTTTGAGACTTTAGTATGGTACGAGTACTTGTATTCGACGAGTCTTTGTCTCGAGGGGAGAAAACAGGGAGTATCGTACCGTAGTGTACGAAGATAGAGAAAATTAGGTTTACGTCAAGGTCTTTTTAACTGGTTCCTGAACAATATCCTTGACGTGACCCCATTCGTTTTTTCCCCGAATCTTGAAATTCCAAGGGTTCGGAAAAGTCTGTTATTTATTTAAATAGAAGTTTACCCAAAGGGTCCACCGTGTCACCATTGCTTAGACGGACCGGTAACGGCCTCCACGTTCTCAGCGTCTAAGCTAAGGACCCAGTCCTTGTAGGGACCTCCTCCTTTACCGTTGGTGGATTTATAAGTACCGACCTCTTAGGGTACCTGTCTCTTTGGACCACTCGATGTCAGGTACCCCAGTATTTCTCAACCTGTACTTTTTTTTTTTTTTTCTCAACCTGTACTCTCGAGTCGGCGTGTAATACCTACTTTCTACGTGGGTGGGCGTCTCTATAAAAGTAAAACCGTCTTTTTAGAACCATGGTCACTGAGAGTCGGGTTTTCTTTTCTGTGGGTCACGACCGATAAGTCGGAGACCTCATCCAGTCAGTTACTGTGTAAGTCCTATTCTCGACGAAAAACCAGAGAAGTTCAAAAAAATTCCATGGAGAAATGAGAGAATATGTAGTGGGAAGGGACCTACAGTCGGTGAGACTGGAGGTTCGTGTGTGGACACTCTGTTCCAGGACGAGGTACGTTACTGACGTGAGTCGAAAGAGATAAGGAAATAAGGGATTCTGCCATCAGTTCTTACTAGGAGTCCCCGACCCGAGGGTTTCTTCGAGAGAGGTTCCCGTTCGTCCTGTAGGTGGTCCACGGAGCCGGAGTTACGTCGGGGACGGTTGACGAGTCAGGAGACTAATGTCCTTCTTTAACGAAGGAGGACGAAGGATTGGTTTCGGGAGGAGACTGGGATTATTGTCCCGACCACTTTAGTCGTTAAGGTAAATGTGTCGGTCTTGGTGTGTGTGATTTTAGTCGTCCAGTTGGTGTCTCGACGTAAATCGTTTCCGTCCATTCTAAATTCTTCTCTTTACTGAATCTTACCACTCGCCCCTCCGTAAGTCGGTACTTGAACTGAAGTATTACAACAGGTTTCGGTCGCGACTACTAGTCAAAATACGAGGAACTATTATTGTGGTTGTAAATTCAACGAACATAGTAGGAGGTATTACTTCAACAAGAAAAGATTTAAATGGTAAATACTCGTGAGAGTGGATGTCGTAGAGTAAATTGGGAGTGTCGTTAGGATATTCCACTCACGACAGCATAAAGTCTCTTTCTGTCACGTTGTCACCGTTCTCGTGTCCGGAATCTCCGTCTCGGACTCGAAGTTAGGATCAGGACAGAAAGGAGACCCGTTAAGACGAGAAGTCCATTATTTTTTTCGAGGTGAACTTACGAAGGACCTTGAAGTCGTGATAGTCCACGAGTCGAGGAGAACCGGATCCTCTCAGAATTGTGAAGAACAAATCAACGATTCATCACAGACTGAGAAAACTCTGGGTCACCTAACATCTGGAAGTCCTAGGAGACAGGTACCTTAAAGGGTCCGTTCTTATCCTGAACACTGTCAGGTTCAAGGATCCTGACACTGTTCCTCCACATGACCTCGAAACAAGAAAATTTGTGGACAGTCATCCGGACGGAAGATAATTCCTTCGGGTCCATTCATAGGAGAGACGACGACGACGGCGCAACGAAGTCACAAATAACAGGTGACACCCACACCAGTATTGTCTAGTAAGTCCAGTCTTTCTTACCGAAAACTCGTTAGTGAGATTTTGATTTTAGTAGAAGTGTCCTTTTGTAGGTCGTCGTAGACTAACAGGGTTGTTAAGACATGGTGTCAAGTTTGACAATTACCCCTTATCTTACACAGTCATTACGTAGAACCAAAATTGGTCCTTCAATGTGGCGTGTCTTAAATTTTAAGACGATGACGATTCAGTGAAGTCAGCACAGACTGAGACACGCTCGGGCATCTGTCGTCGGGTGGTTCGAAGGGGCAGCGACCCTAAGAGGTCCGTTCTTGTGACCTCACCCAACGGTAAAGGAAGAGGTTACGTACTTTCACTTTTCACTTTCACTTCAACGAGTCACCACAGACTAAGAATCGCTGGAGTACCTGATGTCGGATGGTCCGAGGAGGCAGGTACCTAAAAGGTCCGTTCTCATGACCATCCGTCATAAAGAGTTTCACACAAAGTTCCTAAGAGGGTTTCCTCTAGATTTACACAACTAAACACGGAGGGAATTTACTATTTAGTATCACAATTGGGATTCGAAAGGACCACCGAGTCACCATTTCTTAGACGGACGGTCACGTTCTCTACGCCTAAGTTAGGGACCCAGTCCTTCTAGGGGACTTCTTCCTTTACCGTTGGGTGAGTCATAATGACTGACCCTTTAAGGTACCTGTCTCCTCGGCCCGCCCGATGTTAGGTACTCTAGAGTTTCTCAACCTGTGGTAACTCTCTGATTTGTCTTGGTCACAATTAAGACCATGGATGCACACTTGTACTGCAATAATCCTTTGTCCCAGAAACATCTACATTGGTTCAATTCTACTCCAGTGTCACCTACCTCATCCCACCCGGGATCAAGTTATAGTGACCATAGGAATCTTTTCCTCTCTCTGTGTGTCCCTTCCGTGAACCATACTGCCCCGACGTTCGGTTCCCTATTGTTCCCGACGTCCGTGGTGGTCTACGATTCTCTTTTCGTATCTTGTCCGAGAGAGATTTCCGGAACTTCTCTCGCACCGGGACGACTGTGGAAGTAAAACCTGACGCCCTCCTGACATCCTCTTGACGACAAAATTCAGTGAGTCAAATACCATAATTCAACGTCGGTAGGGTCCTTTGTTTACGTTCCAGATATATTCGAAAATTTTTACTTCTTAAGTGGTTACGGAAAGTTGGGTGCCTTTAAAAACAATTTATAGGGTGGTATTTGGTCAATTTAGTATTAGAGACTCCCTACCCATAAAAATTTCATAAAGAAATTTTGTGGGTCCTCTAAGACTACGTGTTTTGTTTTGACTTTAAAAAGGAATGGATTTTGACAGAGTCGTGACGAATATACGACACCTAATGAAATGATTCTCTTCTATAAATCCTACGTCTTAAAGAGTTCCAAAAGTCTGGTGTATTTGAAAAAAAAAAATTGTAGAAGAAGTTATGTGCACAAGTCAAGTCAAGTCAACGAGTCAGCACAGGCTGAGAAACACTGGGGTACTTAGCGTCGTGCGGTCCGGAGGGACAGGTAGTGGTAGAGGGTCTCAAGTGGGTCTGAGTGCAGGTAGCTCAGGCACTACGGGAGGTCGGTGGAGTAGGAGACAGCAGGGGAAGAGGAGGACGGGGGTTAGGGAGGGTCGTAGTCTCAGAAAAGGTTACTCAGTTGAGGAGCGTACTCCATCGGTTTCATGACCTCAAAGTCGAAATCGTAGTAAGGAAGGTTTCTTTAGGGTCCCGACTAGAGGAAGTCTTACCTGACCAACCTAGAGGAACGTCAGGTTCCCTGAGAGCTCTCAGAAGAGGTTGTGGTGTCGAGTTTTCGTAGAAAGAAGCCACGAGTCGAAAGAAGTGTCAGGTTGAGAGTGTAGGTATGTACTGGTCTCCTTTTTGGTATCGGAACTGATGTACCTGGAATCAGCCGTTTCATTACAGAGACGAAAACTTATATGATAGATCCAACCAGTATTGAAAAGAAGGTTCCTCGTTCGTAGAAAATTAAAGAACCGACGACAGTGGTAGACTTCACTAAAACCTCGGGGGTTTTTATTTCAGACTGTGACAAAGATGACAAAGGGGTAGATAAAGGGTACTTCACTACCCTGGTCTACGGTACTAGAAGCAAAAGACTTACAACTCGAAATTCGGTTGAAAAAGTGAGAGGAGAAAGTGAAAGTAGTTCTCCCAGAAATCAAGGAGAAGTGAAAGACGGTTTTCCCACTACAGTAGACGTATAGACTCCAATAACTATAAAGAGGACCGTTAGACTAAGGACGAACACAAAGAAGGTCGGGTCGTAAAGAGTACTACATGAGACGTACATTCAATTTATTCATCCCACTGTTATATGTCGGAACTGCATGAGGAAAAGGATAAACCTTGGTCAGACAACAAGGTACAGGTCAAGATTGACAACGAAGTACACATCGTCTAACCTTTTGTGTTGATAAAAATAACCCAAAAAATATCAGAGTCACCCATTGTGGACGAAACTTTGGAAGAGGAAGAAAGTGGATACACAAGTACAAGATCTTGTCTAGTCCAGAAAAATGTCTCCTTCACACTTTCATGACCCAGAAATAGGTCAGTGTAAAGAATTTCTCTGAGAACATAATAAAAGTAAATTATTAGGAACTTTGACAGGAGACAGATCAACTAACGGTTTCGTATGCCGTGACATAAATTTACGATTGTGACCGATTGACACGAGTAAGAGTAGTTCTATACTAAAGTGTATCCGACACAAGTCAGACACAATCTGTGTCAACGTTTTCATAACACACACACACACTTGTGCGGATGTAAACAAATACGTTCTACAGGGTTTTGAGTACGTAAGGTAATAGAGTGATTTGTCCATAAGAAAAAATTAACTTCATCTCAACTAAGTGTTACAATATAACCAAGGTCCACATGTTGTTTCACCAAGTATATACACACACACACACACACACACACACACACACGACACGAGTCAGCGAAGTCAGTACAGACAGAGACGTCGGAATACCTGATATCGGACGGTCCGAGGAGACAGGGACCCTATGAGACCCACTCTTATGCCCTCATCCGACGAAGGTTCCCTAGAAGGGTGGGGGACCTTAACTTGGACTTAGAGGAGGTAACGTCCGTCTAAGAAATGGAGACTTGGTGACCCTGTAGATAGATAGATAGATATCTGTCTATCTATCTATCTATCTATATTATGTATATACATATCACCTCCTGTCCCTTCGGACCACATGACGTCAGGTACCCTAGTGTCTCAGTCTGTGCTGAATCGCTGATTTGTTGTTGTTTGTTGTTTATATATTTTATATACACATATTTCAGAAAAAGTCTAAAAAAAGGTAATATTCAATAATGTTCTATAACTTACATCAAAGGACACGATACGTCATCCTGGAAAAAAAAAAATTAGAGAAAATATATATCATCACACATAGTCGAGTACGGTTTGAGAATTAGATAGGGAGTAGGGAGAAAGGGACCATTGGTATTCAAACAAAAGATACAGACACTTAGATAAAGACAAAACATTTGAAAATACCGAGAGTTTAGTCTTTTTGTACATGATGCCGATTCGTTAAAAAATTTTAGAAACTTGTAACAATTAGGATGCTACTAAAAGGAAAAGTGTGACCGGTACTCTTAGAATTTGAATTGAATCGTAGAATAGAGATCTTTAGTGACTCTTGTATTCTGTACGCAGACACACAGGTTTATGATAAAACCTACTGAAGTCGATAAGTGGTAAGTTGAGTATGTTGTTCGTAAGGAAACGATAAAGACCCTTCGTAACAATGTCGTCCTTTTTTATTTTTTTCCTTGTTTTTTCATAGCTCTGAGTCGAAGACTCGAAGTCTCCGTTGAGGACTCAGAGTATCTTCTCTCTTGTCTCCTCTTCTATGTAAAAAATCAGAGTTGATCGCACAGGTATAGTTTACGGTGTCGGGAATTCCCTAGTACCGTATTTCAAATACGATATTTAATATTTAAACCTTCGATGACTATTTCACGGTCTGATGGGACCGACTGGTCGACTACGAAGGTGGTCGACCTCCTACCTTCACGCAACCCCCTCCTATCCCCTGTTCGACGACTTATATGTCTAAGGTTGAGGTAAGACGTCGAAGGGTCCACCTCGATTACCATTTCTTGGACGTAACGGTCACGACCCCTGTATTCTCTGTACCCAACCTAGGGACCCAGTCCTTTTAGGGACCTCCTCTCATACCGTTGGGTGAGGTCATGAGAAGGGACCTCTTGGGGTACCTGTCTCCTCGAATCGTCCGATGTTAGGTATCCCAGTGTTTCCTCAGTCTGCCTTTGACTTTACTGAGTCGTATCGTATCGTATAAGACGTCGGACGGGAGGGGAGGGGGGTCGGGTTTCGGTTGTCCTGTTATCTAGGTCTTCTTCGTCTTTGGACCCACGTCGGATCCTCCTCGATAAGGCCCCCGGGGCGGTGGAGAGGACGGACGTACGGTCTCGTTGGGGTGTCGCCTTTCCCGGACCCTGTCAGGGGACTCCCGAACGACAGATCTCACTACCTCCTAGTCCAGGGTTCATGAGGACAAGAGAATAAAGGAAAGAAAGGAAGAAAGAAAATAAAATTAACCGTCTATTAATGAAATGTTGTAACACTACCAAAAACGGTATGCAGTTGTACTTAATCAGTATCCGTATGTACACAGGAAAGGGAATCCTTGGGGGGAGGGTGGAGGGAGGGGTGGGGGAGGGAGGTCCAACAGTGACTTGTGGTCGAAAACCACGGGACGTAGTATGTAGTTTGAGGGTGACCGATAGACAAAATGTTTACCATTGTGCATACAAAGTTACGATGAGGGAGCTAAGCAGGGTAGGAGAGGAGGAGGGTGACTCAGGTTTTCGACAAGAAATGCAGACACAGAGGAAACGACGGGACGTGATCTTAGCAGCCATGGTAGATGGATCTCGGATAACATGTCTCATTCAGTCCTTCTCTTTCTGTTTATAACATAAAATTACGTGTATAGACTTGAGATAAGAATTTGTATCAACTGCCTCCCGTCTTCGGGGTCTCTCCGTGTCACAGAGTCCTTTGTCCACGGACTCGATTAAGATCGTCTGATAGTCTTTGGTCCACCGTTGTGGAGGGTTTTTCGTTCCTACTGAAAGAATTCGGTGTTTTCGTCCATACGTTTATGCCTTCCAGGAATTTAAAGGTATCGAGTAGAGTGAAAGAGTGGGTTCAGAGACTGGACGGTTGATCACTTTTAAAACAACAACAACTCGGCGGTTCAGTACAGGTTGAGATACGCTGGGGTACCTGATATCGGGTGGTTGGAGGAGAAGGTACCCTAAAGGGTCCGTTCTTATACCTCACCCAACAGTAAAGGAAGAGGTCCCCTAGAAGGGGTGGGTCCCTAGTTTAGTCCCAGAAGACGTAACCGTCCACCTAAGAAATGACGACTCGGTGGTCCTTTCGGGTCACTTTTAAACGAAGGTCAGTTAATTCCCAGAAGGTTGGTTACCCCATATAAAAGGGAGGTGACGAACAAAGTGACTCCTCAGCTACAAGACCCCACGACCCGTGTCACGGAACCAGTGGAGTCCGACGAGATTGTTTTGTAGTATTCGACCTCCGGACTTTGTTGTCTGTAAAGAAAGACTCAAGGTCTCCGACACTTCCGGTTCTCCCTCCACGATTGTGTAAGTTAAAGGTCGTTCCCGGGAGAAGGACCGAAGATCTATCTTGGTAGAAGGTCACAGCAGTTCGCTGAAGAGACACACTTGTCTTTCTCTCTCTCGAAACTAGAGAGAAGAAGAGTATTTTTGTAATGAGAGTTCTTGAGGGCCCTCCGGGTCACCGAAAGTATCGGTACCAAGTTAGGGATCAGTCCCTTGATTCTAGGGTGTTCGGTGTCTCGAGTCGTATTTTTTTTTTTTTTTTTTTGTGTCTTTGGTTTGTTTGTTTTGTGGTCAGGACCCTTCGACGACAAATCGTGTCCCTCGAGTCGAACCACAGACGCTGTTGGGTCTATCCACCCTACTTCCCCACCCTCCCTCCAGGTTCTCCCTCCCCCATACACATACGTCTACCGACTACGTGAAGTAACAGTCGTCTTTGATTGTGACATTTCTTTAATATGAGGTTATTTTTATTTTTGTTTATAGTATAATTGTTTATTTTTTAATACCGTACCTTTATCGTTAGGTCCTCTTGTTTCCTTGTGACCATTGAATTCCTCCTTTACCTCACTAGGTTCCTTCATTTAAAGTTCTGTCAAAGAATTGGTCTTTATTCACGACTTTGGTTACACTACACCAGTATGAGTCGTAGTGGTGTGAGTAACAAAAAGACTTAGTCGTAAGTGGGAGTAACCACTGTTAGACGTTTCTCTATCACTAGACTTCTCAAATAGTTTGAAAAAAGAATTTAAAAAATGAAGATGAATCACTCAATAACCCGGTCAGAGGTAAAAACTTGGATCCAGGGGTTCGTTTCACCCTTACTGTCTCCCTCTGTCTGTGAACGTTGAAACAACATCTTTACTACAAGTGACTCGACGTTTGTAATTAAAAACAACAGTAGGTCCGTAAAAAAATTAACCTCATATTAATGAAATGTTTCCACACGATATGTATATATTACCTTATAAACAACAACGACGACAAATCAACGATTCAGTATAGGCTGAGAAAACTCTAGGGTACCTGACATCGGGAGGTCCGAGGAGACAGGTACCCTAAAGAGTCCGTTCTCATGGTCTCACCCAACAGTACGGGAGGAGGTCCCCTAGAAGGGTTCGGTCCCTAGTTTGGACATAGAGGATGTAACCGTCCATCTAAGAAATGGTGACTCAGTGGTCCCTTCGGGTATTACCACATGATGAGGTAGTATCATGACGATATTTTTTTTAATTTGACCCAGTAAACATCTCTACACCTACCTGGATCTCAGACAGTATGTCTCGTATCATTAATCTTTCTCTTTTTGTTTATAGTATATAATTACGTATATATACCTTTGATCTTTTTACTACGGTTACTTGAATAAACATCCCATCCTTATCTTTGTGTACATCTTTTGTCTGTACACCTCCACCTCCCCTTCCTTTCCACCCTACTTGACCCTTCAATCTAAACTGTATTTATGTGATGACGTTTATAGTTTATGAATGTACATGATCCATTACTTTGTGTGACTAATAACGTTCACTGCTCGGTGGTACGTGGGAGATCGGAAAATCGTAGTCCCGAATGTCTCCTCAGTCAGTAGGTTGTTCCTTTTGTATTCCCCTCCGAATAGGTCACCCACGGGACCTCTTTAATCGTTGTTCAGTCTCCAATCGTGTCGCGATCTTGGTATGCAGACGAGGGAACTAGACATTACGTCCACAGATGGAGATGTGTGTCAGTTTATGTGCTCTTGATTCATCTTGGGGTACAAAGATACTGTCGAAAGGGTGCATTGGTCGGTTGAGGTCGAGTACTCTGACTCAACTTGTTTATGTATAGACTCGGTTAATACTAAAGATCTGTGACTGTACCCACATCCTTATTATTTTTGTTTTACAGGTCCCTTTCTAACCTACGTCGGTCCACTAGACACACAAGAGGTCTGGATGGTGTGAGGTTTCTCTCAGAGTGGAAAATCGACGAGGAGTGACTGGCCGGAGACTTTAAAACTTCCGAAGGTTTCTACAGGGTCAAAAAAAAAATCTAGACGGCCTCTATTCACAAAGACTAAATGGTAGAGACGTCAGAATCGACTTGGGTCGCTCCGGAGAAAGGACGAAGCAGGACCGGTGGGAGTACTGACCCTTGGTCGAGACTCCGACCGTGATCCTACGAACACCAAATAAAGAGACTTTATTTAATTGGGGCTTTTTACTGTATATTTATCTTGTAACTCACTCCGTCCATTAACGTTCCGAAGGGGACTTTGTGTTAGTAAACGTTTAGAGATAGTTTATTCTTATCTTTTAAAGGGACGTTCTCCTTCGTTTCTGTCTGTACTGGATTGAGACACTGATCTTAGAGCTAAGGTCATCGTGTCCAGGGTGAAGACCACTCGAAAAAGAGTCCTGGGCTCTTCATCTCAGATCTTTCATAAGACGTTTGACCTTTAATAGGACCCTTCATCGGGTAGTAGGAGAAAGGGGTTCTTTTTCGGGATTTCGAGACAGGGACGAATACCTGTGACTATTACCACTAATAGTGGTAGTAGTGGTAGTTGGGTACAACAGTATTCCAGAGGGTGCACCTGGTTCAGAGACTTTGCCTTCTCCTCCATAGCGATAGTTGGGTTGTTTCGTCCTTGACAAAACGTGAGAGGCGGTAAATGACAGTACCCAGCTTTGGAACCCGAAGGGACCACCGAATTCGCCATTTCTTAGACGGATGGTTTCGTCCTCTGTCCTCTACGTCAAAGCTAGGGACACAGTCCTTCTGAGGGATCTTATCCTTTACCTTTGGGTGAGGTCATAAGAACGGACCCTTTAGGGTACCTGTTTCCTCGGACCTCCCATGTCAGGTACCTCAGCGGTTCTCAGTCTGTGCTGACTCGTGTTTCACCAGGGAATAAATCTTAAGTCTGAGTTTTCTGACCTCTGACGGAGTCATTAAGGGGTTTACGGTACCTCATCAGTCCGCGACTCTCTTCCATTGTTCATCTTCAAGTAGGTTTACACTAATACTAGTAGGTCAAGAAATTTGATTTTTGTTTTTTCAGTCTACCTATTTCAGACTAAAAGTGTCTCACAGTCACCATGCGTTAAACTAAGAAACACGTATAGAGATGAAATATGGAAAAGATTTCAGTGCATTTGGTCAATTAAATAGCGTCATTGTTCTCTCGGACACACGAGTCAACGAGTCAGTACAGACTGAGAAACACCAGGGTACCTGACATCGGGTGGTCCGAGAAGACAGGTACCCTGAGAAGTCCGTTCTTATGACCTCACCCAACGGTAAGGGATGAGGATCCCTAGAAGGGTTGGGTCCCTAACTTGGTCTCAGAGGACGCCAAGAACGTCACCGTCCACCTAAGAAATGGTGACTCGGTGGACCCTTCCGACGTCATTGTACTGTACCATAATTTATCTCGGAAAACATCGATAGATACCATAATTTTCTGCGAATGAGGAACCTTCCTTTCAATATTGATTGGACCTATCGTATAAGTTTTCGTCTGTAATGATACGGTTGTTTCCAGACAGATCAGTTCCGGTACCAAAAAGGTCATGAGTACAAACACTCTCAACCTGACACTTCTGTCGACTCGTGGTTTCTTAACTACCAAAACTTGACACCACAACCTTTTCTGAGAACTCTCAGGGAACCTGACGTTCCTCTAGGTTGGTCAGGTAAGACTTCCTCTAGTCGGGACCCTAAAGAAACCTTCCTTACTACGATTTCGACTTTGAGGTCATGAAACCGGTGGAGTACGTTTCTCAACTGAGTAACCTTTTCTGAGACTACGACCCTCCCTAACCCCCGTCCTCCTTTTCCCCTACTGGCTCCTACTCTACCGACCTACCGTAGTGGCTGAGTTACCTGCACTCAAACTGACTTGAGGCCCTCGACCACTACCTGTCCCTCCGGACCGCACGTCGTTAAGTACCCCAGTGTTTCTCAACCTGTGGTGACTCTCTGACTTGACTTGACTTGACTACCATTATTATTTAGGAATGAAGAGGTGAGACCCGATCGAGACCTCGACTCAAGGAGTTACCAGTTCTCATAATCTTTGACCTCTGAAAGGGACCTTTCCCTTCTACTTCTCCTCCTCCTCCTCTTCGGACTCCTCTTCCTCTTCTTTTTCTTCTTTTTGATAAGGATCACTTTCCCTAGTGACAATTTAGTAGGTCTCTGACCACGGAGTCTTCATCCACCCTTTTCTTCGGTACTTTAGGTCAGATTTCTATTTACGGAACACTTTTTCCGGTTTGGGTGTGAGTCTGGACCCCGAAAGGTCCACCATGTCAAGCTTTTCTTGGACGGACGTTACGTCCTCTGACGTGCTCTACGTCAAGCTAGGGACCCATTCCTTCTAGGGGACCTCATCCTTTACCGTTGGTTGAGGTCGTAAAAACGGACTCTTTGGAGTACCTGTCTCCTCGGACCGCGTGACGTCAGGTACCCCAACGTTTCTCGATCTGTACTGTATCGCTGATTTGTTGTTGTATCAACGAAATGTTACGACACAATCAAAGACGTCATACCGTTTAACTTAGTCGGTACACAAGTACATATAGGGAAGAAAGAACCTAAAGGAAGGGTAAATCCAGTTGTGTCTCGTGACTCATCTCAAGAGACTCGATATGTCATCTAAGAGTAATCAATGGATAAAATAAGTGTCGTCACATATATACAGACTGAGGGGAGATGGTGGTAAGATCTAAATTATGGATATACCTCCCCCTTTTAACCTGTCCACTATGTCTCTATCTATCTATCCATCTTACTTGAGACCAGAGTAATGACATCTTTTTAGTCTTTCTTATTCTCCATGATGAATGGAGGAGAAGAAGGAAAGTTCTCTGATACATTCCGAGACTTAGGATCTTTGACACGAAGAGAACAGGTGTTTTATTCCAATTTTCTGGAAACAAAAATTTTAAGTACACTAGAACCTCTGGTCTTTTGGTTTTTTTCTCTACAGACCTTTCTCCTGATCATGATCCCGAACCCTAACCCAGTCGTCTCTCTCTCATTGCACTGTGTCCGTCTGGAATCTCTTCCAAACTTTCTAGGTCCTGATCTTCCCGTGTCTGAAAACCAAAGACCTTCATCGTTCGAGATAAGGGACGAGTGAACATACGGGTATCCTCCACAGTCCTGGAGTCACCCGTTACGGAGGCAGCCGACGTAGCTCCACTAATCTTGATTCATACCCAGAGTCGTTTCCGCCACACACGGTCTGTCGTATCTGCGTCGGTTTGAAGTTCCCTGACACACCCGAACTTCTACCCTGTCACAGTAGACTTGATTTCTGGTCTCCCACGGGTCGTTTATCAGACGTGAAAAATTCTAAAATACTGAGTGTTGAGTTTCGTCCGTATCTCGTCTCCCCTTACCTCGGGGTCAACACCGATTCTAACTTAAAAGGTAACCGAACCGTCGTATACCCGAGTCTTATTTAATTTCTCAATCTCCCTTCTTTTGAAAGAAATATAGAGTACAATATACATCTCATTTTAAGTAGAGGTGATTTATCTTAACTCGAGACAGGGTGTGTGTTGGGTTGGTGTGAGTCTAATGTGAAAAACCAATTCAGGGACGTACTGTCGACCGTCGTAGGGTCAACCAAGTCTAGGACATGACTCGAGGGTGTGTCGGGACTTGTCGGGTCGGACCGACCAGGGTCTGCAAGGTTCCGTCTAGATGGAAATTTTACGCACATACACACGAGTCACCACCGGTTGAGATACACTGGGGCACCTGACATCGGGTGGTCCGAGGAGACAGACACCGTAAAGGGTCCGTTCTTATTATAACCTCACTCAACGGTAGAGGAAGAGGTCCCCTAGAAAAGTTGGACCCCTAGTTTGGATTCAGAGGACGTAACGTCCGAAATGGCGACTCGGTGAACCCTTCGGACTTGGTAGTGATCAATCTTCAATCATAAAGTACCCAATTAGGACATGATATAACACCGAAATATTCCAGTCTCTGAGTTTCGAAACAGTACTTACGATAGGTGGTTCCGGGAGTCGAGACTCGACCGTGACTTGCGAGTTTTTAGTGGTAAGGACGGAGTTTTAACGTTTGACGTCGGGAGCTTGTCGAAACAAAACAGGGACACAAACAGTAGACATTCCTGACTTAGACTATACTATAATGTTTCATTATTCTGACTGAAAATTTGTGTAGTGTCTAGGATACTTAGGTCTACTCGTGACCGAAAGTCACTAAAGTGGCACCCTCCGACCGGTGTGTACATGATGTCACTCCGACAGTGCGGTCCGTGGTTCTGACCTTAAAGAGACACCTTTAACGGACGTCCCTGTTAATCTGTTAATGTCTCCTTTTGTCTTTTAGTCAGGGTGGTGAGCCACCGTGATTACCGAGAGTTCACACCAAGTGACAAGTACACAGTTCGGAGGGATCGGGTAAAGGAGAAGGTCCCGTACACAGAATATGTAGTGATGTATCGGGTCCGTCACATTTCTTAGGTCATACGTCCTTCGTGAAGTATTTACGAACCATTTATTTGTCACCCGAGGAATAACCGGGTCCCTAATAAAAAAAAGGAAGGGGGAGAGAAAAAGGTGGAGAGGTGACAACAACAAGTCAACGATTCAGTACAGACTGAGAAACGTTGGGGTACGTGATATCGGGTTGGACCGAGGAGACAGGTGTCCTAAGAGGTCCGTTCTTATGACCTCACCTAACGGTGAAGGAAGAGGTACCCTTAGAAGGTCTGGGTCCCTAATTTGTGTACAGAGGACGAAACGGTCCGTCTAAGAAATGGTGACTCGGTGGACGTTTCGGACAGAAGAGGTAATTTATGAGTAATAAACAGGTATAGGAGAAAAAGACCGACGTCTTCAGTGTTGTTTTTTATGAGTTCCTCCCTCGATCTTAACTGGTGTCTCGTGTCTCCCTGACTCCGAAGATATAGGTACTCCTATCCGAACCGATCCGATACAGTATCATTGGTTGTTTGGGGTTTAGAGTTACCAAATTTTACCACTTTCAAGTAACGATCGAGTGACATGACCATGCTTCACACCTCCACTTCCACCCTCGAGACGAAACACATCAGTCAGTAGTTGGATCTGGTTGTCTTTGGTGGTGTGAGAGTCGTCTGTGGAGTCCCGTGTATGTCATGCCCTCCCTACCGCTCCGACCTAAACGGTGTGGTCTTTAGTGAAACACCGTTTATCTACCCCTTTCTCACCTTCGTCACTGTCTAAAATGAAAGAACCCGAGGTTTTAGTGACGGTTGTCGCTGACGTCGGTACTTTAATTTTCTGCGAACGGGGAACCTTCCCTTCGATACTAGTTGGATCTCTCACATAATTTTTCGTCTCGGTAGTGAAACGGTTGTTTCTAGACACATCAGTTTCGATACCAAAAAGGTCACCGGTACATGCATGTCTACACTCTCAACGTGGTTTTTGTTCCGACTCGTGACTTCTTGACTACGAAAGTTTAACACTACGATCTCTTCTGAGTTCTCACGGAACCTGACGTTCCACTATTTGGTCAGTTAGGATTTCCTTTAGTTACGACTTATAAGTAACCTACTTGACTACGACTTCTACTTCGAGGTCATGAAACCGGTGGATTATTCTTCTCGGTTGACTAACCTTTTCTGGGACTACGACCCTTTCTAACTTCTGTCCTCCTCTTCTCCCACTGTCTCCTACTCTACCAACCTACCGTAGTGGCTTAGTCACCTGTATTCAAACGCGTTTGAGTCTCACTATCACTCCCTGTCTCCTCGGACCACACGACGTCCGGTACCCTAGTGTTTCTCACCCTGTGTTGAATCGCTGTCTTGTCGTTGTTCTTGTTGGACCTTTAGTGTATTAAAGTCGGTTATACCGGGTGACCAGAGTACTGGGGTGACATTCCTCCCTATCCCTTTATTGACGGTAAGAGGATACACGGACCTTCTTTTCCTGATGGCCGTGTTCTATCCGTAAACCTAAGAGATGGTGTTTGGTCAAGACCTGCAGTCGTTGTCGTCTAGTTACTTGGGTAGTTCGCACCATAGATCAACGTAAGTACCGGCGAGTCACCTAGTACGGAGGGTCTTCGATAAGGAAACGAAGTAAGTGAGAGTGTTACTGATACTTGAACCGGTTCAATGAAAGAAACCTGTTACCCTGTTGTCGTTTATATTACGTTCGGTCTCTAAATATTCGAGAACGTTCAACTCCGGTCGAGAGAACCTTACGACGGTGATGGGACATCTTTCAGGTCCTATAGACGACATCCTTGGTGTGTCCTTTCTTCTCTGCAGGGAGGGAACTATCGGGGTCGGTTGACCTTCTACACGTGCTCCGGTAGAGGTAGTCGGTCGAGGGTCTACTTGACTGTTGGTTCACGTTCGTATACTGACTTGGGTCGGTTGTGGTACACCCTACCTCTATTTGGTAGGTTCTATTCGAGCGGGTTTAGTGACTTGGTGTCTCCTCACTCGTTTATTTACCAAGAACAAACTTTGGTGTTTTTGTACCTCACTAAATAACGTATCGTAATCCATTGACGATTTCGTTAAGGATAGATCTTCTGCCCATGACGGTATTGTTTTTAGATTTGGTACACCACAACCGAAACCCTGTTCGGTCGCCTATCCTCGTTCCTTTCGTCACTTATCTGACAATTGTCTCCGACCTCTTTACCACTTGTTAGAAGATGACATACGTTTTTCCATCACTCCTTTAACAGTGATCCTCGACCCTTTTCCTGTTAGATACAATGGACCACCGTCTTAATAATCGGTTTTACAACAGATGTCATTAAATTCACTATATTTCCTGGACTGACTTGAACTCCTAAATCCCTTCCTTTAAAGATCTGTGTTACGACTTCCGTAGTCAACCTACGACGGACAACACATACTATGACGACGATAAATCAACGATTTTGACACAGGTTGAGAAGCACTGGTGTACCTGACGTCGGGCAGTCCGAGGAGAAAGGTACCCTAAAGGGTCCGTTCTTATGACCTCACTCAACGGTAAAGGAAGAGGTCCCCTAGAAGGGTTAGGTCCATAGCTTGGACATAGAGGACGTAACCGTCCGTCTAAGAAATGGTGACTCGATGGACCCCTCCGGGAGACATACAATTCTATGGTGGTTTCTCTCTATTCGGTTTCCTCTGTGACAAGTCATAAGTCTGAATGAAAAAAAAAAAGAGAAACAAAAAATAAAAAAATGAAATGTTATGACGTAATCAAAACGGTATGTAACTGTATGTAGGCGGTGCCTACATGTACTCAAGGGTTAGAACTTGGGGGGAGGGGTATAGTAGAGAGACCCAGTAGGGTCACGTGGTCGGGATTCGTAGAACATAGGATATAGCTTGGATCTGACTACTAAGTAAAGAATGGACTATCATATGTACAAAGTTACGGTAAGAGGGTTTAGTAGGGTGGGAGAGGGAGAGGGTGTCTCAGGTTTTCTGACAAGGTATGTAGACACAGAGAAAACGATAGAGCGTAGTCCCAATAGTAATGGTAGAAAGATTTAAGGTATATATACACATTCATATGACATAACCACAAAAAGAAAGACCGAATGAAGTGAGACATATTAGCCGAGGTCAAAGTAGGTGGAGTAATCTTGACTAAGTTTACATAAGAAAAATTACCGACTCATTATGAGGTAACACATATACATGGTGTCGAAAGAATAGGTAAGTAGACGACTACCTGTAGATCCAACAAAGGTACAGGACCGATAATATTTGTCACGACGCTACTTGTAACCCCATGTGCACAGAGAAAGTTAAGACCAAAGGAACCACACATACGGGTCGTCACGCTAACGACCCAGTATTCCGTCAAGATAAAGGTCAAAAAATTCCTTAGAGGTGTGACAAGAGGTATCACCGACATGATCAAACGTAAGGGTGGTTGTCACATTCTCCCAAGGGAAAAGAGGTGTGGGAGAGGTCGTAAATAACGAACATCTGAAAACCTATCGTCGGTAAGACTGACCGTATTTTACCATGGAGTAACACCAGAACTAAACGTAAAGAGACTATTACTCACTACAACTCGTAGAAAGGTACACAAACAATCGGTAGGCATACGAAATCCTTTTCTCCTCTCTCAGGTCTCAAAATGTCAAATCTTTTTTAATTTAACAATCATAGAGGTCGGTCCGTTTCTAAGAGGTGATTCTTTACCGGGGTCGTTTTGTTAGTTTAGTCTAGATACGAACATTCGGGAGACTTTCCTTCACGGATCCTCTGGGAAAGTTACTCTGTTTTCCTGAAGACTCTTAGAACTCCCATAACCGGGTGTCTCTGACTGTACGAGTTTTTTTATATACCTGTTTTAAGACTTACGTATCCCACTTAGAGTGATTTTAAGGATCCTTTACTTATTTTAAAAATCCTCTTAAAATAGTTACTTTCGTGATGTTCCAACCTGATTTTCACTTTCTCTATTAAGTGTACTTTTCTCCGGTGATCTGGAGGTGAAAGATGTTCGTCCTTACTCTGACTGTTCCGATGAATCGATGTCTGTGCGTATTAAAGGATACCCATTCTTTTACGTAGAGTCTCCTACCTCGATTCTCGAGTCGTCCTTCTGGATTTTCGGTGTCTCTCTCAACCGATCCTTTGGAAGAGTCCTTCATTTTAGTCCAGGGTTAGTTCTTTGTGAAAGACTGGGTATATCCCCTTCGGTATCTCCTACTCTATCAACCTACCGTAGTGACTGAGTTACCTGCACTTGAACCCGTTTGAGGTCCTCTATTACTCCCTGTCCCTCCGGACCGTACGAAGTCAAGTACCCCACCGTTTCTCAATCTGTGTTGAATCACTGGTTATTGTGGTTGTTCCCCTTCGGTCACACTGGTCAACCTGAAGTATTAACGACATCGGATTACTAACGAAACACCAAGGGTAGGGGAGGTAAAATTTATCCTCATAGATAGTTGTCCCAGATAGATCAACGAAAGAGTGCTGACATAAAATCTCCACACTCTTATCTTATGAACAGAAAATTCAAGTTCCAGCGACATAGTTCTCTTCGACGTCGACTTTTCGGTACGAGTTCTCCAGAATAGATATACTATTAGACCTCGTCTAGTAGTCTATTACCTGAAGGTCGAACTATAGTAGTACTCTATTTTGAAACCCCCAAACCCCTTACCGCTCATATAAAACGTGTACGGTCTCTCACTAAACGACTTCGGTCTCCTATCTGACAGTGTATACCAAAAGATGTCTGTTGGATAAAGAAGGTAGGTACGTTACACTTAGACGTCGAGGAAGGCAATGTTCCACTTCGGATAAAGAGGTCGGGAACTTAGAGTCGACCGAGGCACTGAACGAAATCGGTTAGTTTACACCGTTTTCACTATAACACCCTGAAGACTCGGGGTTGAGGTTTTCCAGATTGTCGAAGACGGGAGTAAGACAACGTTTCACCGACAGTGGTGCGTTTTATTTTCGACTACAGTAGGACAGTTCTTCCCTCTTTGGTACATCGTCTCTTGGTCTGTGGGGTTGGTTTTCGGGATGGACCCCTGTGCACTTAGTCTGGTCTGGTTCTACACTTATTTAGGTAGAACCCTGTAGGTCGGAGGTAACTCTACGGTCTACTTACGTTGGTGTTTTAATTGGGGATCGTTCTGGTCATCTTCTTGGTGGGTCGATTCGGTTCGGGTATAAATCAAAGTTTCGGTACTCGTTTATTTGTTAACAAGAAAATTCAGTTATAGAAACTGTACCAAAAATATGTTTATCCAGAAGGGACCACCGTCCCAGACATTTCTTAAGGGGACGTTACGTTCTCTGGGCCCAAGTTAGGGACTCAGTCCTTCTACTGGACCTCTTCCCTTACCGGTGGGTGAGGTAGTAACAACTTACCTCTTAGGGTTCCTGTCTCCTCGGACCTATCGATATCAAGTAGCCCAACTTTTCTCAGTCTGTGTTGACTTCACTGTGCGTGTACATGTTTATTACACGATTAGCGGGTCAGCAGAGACTGAGAACCACTGGGGTACCTACCATCCGGCGGTTCGAGGAGACAGGTACCCTAAGAGATCCGTTCTTATGACCTGACCCGTCGGTAAGGGAAGAGGTCCCCTAGAAAGGACTGGGTCCCTAGTTTGGACCCAGAGGACGTAAAGTCCGTCTAAGAGATGGTAGACTCGGTGGTCCCTTTGGGATACATGTTTATTCTGATTGCTGAATCAATTACATAGAAACGATATATTTTCGGTTGGTAACCATTTATGAAATATTATGTGTCAGAAATAAACTAAAGTAGGGACTAAACATAGTGTCAACAATAATGAGGACGACCGACGGGCATCTATTTCTTTGTCTTCGAGTCTCTTCAATTCATTACTCAGTCCCGACACGTCGGACACTCAGTTGATCCTGAGTTTTAAAGGTCAAGATTTTCGGTTCCCTGATCGAAGTCATCAAGTTTCAGGACCTAGTTCTCTTTCACGTGGACTCCTCTGTGTGAACTCCTCGGAATAGACGAAGACTTTGACTACGTCTAGTATTCTATTACCTACAGTACAGACTACGGTACAACTCTTTATTAAAAAACAATATGGTGACCACGGAGAATCTACGAAGTCAATGTATTATAATCGTATCAGACCCTTAAGTTTGGTGATCTTGAACTGCTGACACTTAGTTGTCGAACAGATACCCGTCGACCTACTCGTACCTCTACATACTTCATCTGTCTACAATTACTCTGGTTCGTGTAGGGACGAAGGTCCGGAAACGTGAACAAGAAACGTGACATACTTGGTGAGGGGTTCCTCGGGTACCCCGAACGTGGAAAGGTAAGAAAATTCAAAGACAAGATGTAACGGAACAGACATCCCAGAAGGGATCGGTGGGGTTGACCTTTCACTTTGTTTCGGCGAGTCGGCACAGCCTACGAAACGTTGGGATACCTGAATATGTAAGGTACCTTAAGAGGTCCGGTCTTATGACCTCACCCATTGGTAAGAGAAGAGGTTCCCTAGAAGTGTTGGGTCGCTAACTTGTGTCCAGAGGGTGTAACGTCCACCTGAGAAATTGACGACTGGGTAGTCCCTTCTGGTTCTTATGACCGTATTCATCGGATTGGACTGTGTTCTAAGTTTGGCTCCAGAGGACGTGACGTTCGTCTAAGAAATGGTTGATTCGATGGTCCCTTCGGGTACCGACGGTGTCGACCTGTGTACGTTTAGATAAGGAGAAAGAGCAAACGAAACGAGGTATCGTGAATGGTGGGACCAAACGGACAAATAAATAAACGACAGACGGAGAGGGGTACTCCTACATTCGAGGTGCTCCAGTCCCTAAAAGTAAAATGAAATTATCACGTAGGGGTCCCGGATCTTCTCAAGGACCTTACATCATCCACAAGACATTTGCACACAACTCACTTACTAGCAACAACAAATTCAGCGAGTCAGACTGAGAAACGCTGGGGTACCTGACATCGGGTGAACCGACGAGACAGGTACCCTAAAAGGTCCGTTCTTATGACCTTACCCAACGGTAAAGGAGGAGGTCCCCTAGAAGGGTTGGGTCCCTAGCTTGAGGGACCGAGAGACACTTAAGACAAAAGACGTGGAGAACACTTTAGTTGCAAGGGAACCGGAGACTTTCTTTGATGACCGGGAGAACCTTGGGATTCTTTACCCCGATAAGTCAGGGTTATGTGGGTCATAGGACTCGGAACCTGAGGTCTTAAAGTTCCGTGAGTAAGAAGGGACAGAAAGGGAGAAAAGGTACTCCGAAGGTACCTCAGGGTACCGGTGACGGAGTCGAGAAGAGATTGTTCTCGAGTGTCTACGTGTATCTTCCTATATGATTTGCTCCACTATCCCTAGTGGACCACCACGTCACCAATCTTGAAATAGAAGATTACATCCCCCACGTCCAAGTTAGGGACGAGTTCCTCGATTCTAGGGTGTACGGAGTTTCGGTTTTTTTTTTTTTTTGGTGTATTTCGTATTTTGTCTTCGTTATGACGTTTTTTAAGTTATTTTTGAAGAATTTACCAGGTATAATTTTTTTTTACTCTACTACTTTCCCCTTTACTGTCTCCGAAGGATTGTCTAAGGTTCGTTACTTCCACCTCTTTACTTGGAAGGATCACAAAAGGAGGTATCATGTCCACCTCTAGGAACCTTTTTATCGCACCCGAGAACCTGTCTACTACGGTATTGACGAACAAAGATGAGGTCATGGAAACGATTACGACGTCTGTGGACGTGTGTGTGTGTGTGTGTGTGCGTGTGTGTGTGCGTGTACGTGTGTGTGTGTATGTAGGGATAGACTTTATGGTTTGAGATTGGGGTCTCGTTGGGGTATCAAGTCTTGTGTAAATAAGGAACGATAAATAAGAGTGGTGCGATTGTAACGAAAAAGAGGAAACCTTACGATGTCGTTGTAAAGACCAGGTGTCGTTAAATATAGGCAGTTCCAGGGTCGTCCTTTGTCTACAGTGTCAGTCGACCCTACAGATTTCTCTACAAAATATCTTCTAGATAAATGTCTCCACACTCGTTCCCAATTTCTTGACTCAGGAGACTCAGGAGACCCTTCTTCTGCGCTTCTGTTCTCATTTAAACGTTTCTTAAGAAATCCCCTTTATATATACTCCCTTTTTTTACCCATTCCCAGGTCTCTTTAGACCTTCTTGTCAGTCTGATATTCCACTCAGACTGGGATTTCCTTCCGGTCTCCTTATTTTCCAATTCATCTTCGTAGGATTTCCCACTATGTCAGACTCCTTTCGAGTCCTAAGGAGGTCGGTTACTGTCAGTAGTCTTCTGAGACAAAGGGAATTCTTTCCTGTCCACACTGGGCGGCGTAGACAGTAACCGACCCTCGTCGGAAACCCCTCACCCCGGAGTACGATTACACTACTACCTGAACTGTAGGTCGAGTGAATCAGTGAACACAAGGGACATGAGTCTTCAGGCGTTCCGTGTAAGAACACCAGTGGTGTCAGATAGGGAGGGTGGTTCGTTTAGATGAAGAGATGTTCTAAACCCGTCGTTGAGGTTGTACCGAGGTCCAAAACAAAGCCAAACCACAAAAAGACCCCCCTTACTCTTCTCCCTCTAATCACCCTACTTGATAACGGGGGTAGAAACGTTGACTGATACCCTGGTTTTGTTTATGGTTGGAGAGGGAAGAGGTGAAGCGGAAGAGTTAAAAGGAGTTGGAATCGATACCGAGTGGTTTTGAAACCGTCCAAAACCACCGAAGGGACCACCACACTGGGTTTGGAAGTAAAGAGTCCCTGGGTATTACTAGTGAGCAGAGTCCGGTCCCACGAACGGACACAGGTGAGTGTAAACGTTCCACTGATTCCTCGTGTTCCTGTCTGGTTCACCTAGTGGTCCATGCAGTCAGACGAGTCCGAAAATTGTTCTTTGGTGTGACCCTCTCCCTCCCGAATTTGTCGTCTGTAACGATAAGAGAGTGTCTATACTTCTTATCTTCAGGTTATAGTTCCACAGTCGTCCCAACCACCGACTACTTCCCCAGAGGGAAACCAATATCTGTTGGTGGAAGAACGATAAATGAGGGTACGGAAAAGGAGCCACGGACGTGTATTCCTCTCTCGAGAGACCAACAGAGAAGAATATTCCTGTGATTAGGATTTGATTAGGATTGTCTAGTCCCTGGGCAGGAATACTTGATTAAATTGGAGTTAGTGCAGGAAAAATAATAAAATAAAAATAAACACATAAAAACCGACATGACCTGGAAGCAACGACACGTCCGAAAAGAGATTAACTTCTCCCGCCTCCGATGAGAGATCAACGTCACGTACCCGGAGAGAGAGTAACAGCACCGGAGAGCAACACTTCGTACCCAGATCCTGTGAACCCAAAGTCATCGACATCGTGTGTCCGAGTCATCAACGTCGAAATCCAAGATCTCGTGTCCGAGTTATCAACACCACGGGTACGAGTCAACGATGTTTCGTACACGCTAGCAGGGGTTAGTCCCTAGCTTGGGCACAGAGAACGTAACCGTCCACCTAAAAAATGGTGACTCTGTGGTCCCTTCGGGAACTAATGAGAAATCTCTGGGGATGAAGGTCTATGTCGGTGCGCTCTCCGATCCCAAAATAGTATGCTTAAAAACTTCCTGTGTAAGTCAAATATTGTAGACCTAAGGTACACACAAAAAAAAGGACGATGATAACACATTTTCGTCTAGGTATAGAAGGACGACTAGTTCCAGTGAACGCGACAATGACGTCACTGAGGAAAGGAACGGACAACAGAGACCCTTGTTACTCAGATTACACGGGACTGTTCGTGGACGTTCAACATAAGTCACCATATGAACGACACTGGGCACTGTTCACACGTGGAGAAGTCGTTAGTCTTGGAGGTTGGGACGTCTTGGGTTTCAACGTCCCTGTCTCGTATATAATTACTGTAGGGGGTACCCAGTAACCACACTACCATTCATTCCGGCGAGGACGACGAAGAGGAACCAAAGACCTGTGAACGTAAGAATGACCTCTGACTTGCTGTGTACTCAGTGACTAAATTATTTATGAGACATTGGGACTTACTACCGTGGATTAGGGAAGTCTTACAAAGGAGATTCGATCCTGAAGGCAACATAGTTATCTTCCGATGAAGGAAGAAAGTACTCCTACCGACGGAGACTCCTACATCATACATTATTCTGTTTTCATAGGGGACCAGTACCAGGGTTAGAGTGTGAAAGAAGTCATACTTGACCTAGAAGACTAATCTACGACGTGACATATCCTAAGGTATTGAGACCTAGTCAGTAGGATATTTGGGGATCTATTATTACGATCGACTCCAAAGCGTCCGTCCTTTCCGTTCGGATATGGGTCGGTTCTATAAATAGGGACACTCTTCCTTAGTGACGGGGAGAGTCCCACCTGCACTCAGTCACATCAGACCGGTTAACCAAAGGAGGTCCTGATCTCGGTCCCACTTAACCAAAGAAGATGATTGTTAAACCTGTAAGTTTCGTCGTCGTCGATCTAATCAGAACCTTTCACCTTCAGATACGCTAACCCAGGTGTGTATGGAAGGAGAGACTATGAAGCCAGAGAGGTGAGTCCTCGGGTAGTATGGTCGGACCCCGCCGACTACTACTTCAGACCGATTCCAAGTGTCTTGTTCAGTAAGTCTGATGAACCAACATGTCAACTACCACCTACGAATGACCACTCGCAATTATGTTTGGTTGAATCACCACTTACGCTATATTTTTAGAAGTGTGTAGGATGTACAGGTGGTGTGTGGACGTGGGGTCTGGAGTGACGGACACAAGGAGATAAGGAAAGGAAAAGACCGGGTTCTGGTCCGGTGACCGGTAGGCGAAACCCGGCGAAAAGGAAAGGATGTTTATACTAGTCCATGTGACGATTACCGAGATGGGTGACCCTTCTGGAAGGGAAAGGATGACAGAAAATCTTTCACTTTCACAATCAGCGAGTCAACATAGGTCGAGAAACGTTGGGGTACATGACATCGAGTGGTCCGAGAAGATAGGTACCCTAAAGGGTCCGTTCTTATGACCTCACCCATCGGTACCGGAGGAGGTCCACTAGAAGAGACTGAGTCCTCAGTTTGGTTCCAGAGGACGTAACGTCCACTTAAGAAATGATTGAAAATCCCGGTTGAAATTTATACCCTCTTTTCACCAACGACAGGTAAAACTGTACGTGGGTACATAACTCAATTAGGTTGACATTTGGTTCGACTCCGAAAAAGGGGAAGAAGGTCGACCAGAAAACACTAAGAGGAGACACCACTATCTGTGTTCTGGTTCTTCCCGTAACCAGGTTGACACCACCCGATATTCGTCCAGACCTGATGGATTAGAATGTGTAGTCAGTACGGGAGATCAGGATTGGTCGGAGTTGGAGTCTACATGATAAAGGTGTGGTACTACCTACGGACGACCTGGACAGCCTGAAGTACTGAACCTCCAGACTGTCTTGGGTCGAGTATTACCCGTCAAGGCCTACGTAACAGGGAACCACTGATACCGGTTCATGAGACAAAGGTGGTCCTATGTCATTGCACGGTTCTCGATAAAGAGTTTCCCAAGTATTAAGAGGTGACGTCTACCGTACTGAAACGAGGGCTTAGGGTCCCAGGACGTAACATTAAGAGGACGATCTCAAAATGGTATTCGGTTCCAGTGGGGGTGGATAGGAAGGGAGGAGGTTAGTTGAGAGACCGGGGAAAGTAGAGTAAATAAATAGAGTTCTGAGACACGTAACTGATTGTATTGTAAGACAATCAAAGGACCCCGACGGTATCAGTTCATGGTATCTGCTCGACAGAATTTGTTGTCTTTGAATAACAGAGTGTCAATGTCTCGAATCTCCAGGGTCTAGTTCCACACCCGTCCCAACCAAGGAAGACATCCGACATTCCTGTTAGATAGGGTACGGAGAGGGGACCAAAGATCACCAAATGACCGTTAGAAACCGTAAGCAATGGAACATCTCTTTAGTGGGGTTAGAGAAAATAGAAGTGTACCGTAAGGAGGATACGTACACAGACACAGGTTTAAAGAGGAAAGATATCCCTACGGTCAGTATGACCTAATCACCAGGTGGGATTTGGTAATGCCCTGAAGGGTCCACTACGATCACCAATTCTAAGGTGGATGGTAACGTCTTCTGTGTTCTCTGAGTCCAAGTCAGGGAACCAGTCCTTCTAGGGGATCTCCTCCTTTACCGTTGGGTGAGGTCATAAGAACGGACCCTTTAAGGTACCTGTCTCCTCAGACCGTCCGATATTAGGTGTCCTAGTGTTTTCTCAGCCTACGTTGACTCGTGCGTGCGCGATGAGGTCATACTAGAGTAGAATTGATTACTGTGGACGTTGTCAGAATAAAGGTTTATACTTATTGTAAGTTTCCGTAATCCTGAAGTTATATACTGAACGCACCCTGTGTCAGGTTGGGCATTGTACACAGAACTACAAGAGAGGAGCGATGTTGTGGAGGAAGACTACGAAGGAAGAAGGACTCTACTATTGACGGAGGATGTAGTAAGTCTGTGGTGTCAAGAAACTTACACCTGATGAGTCACCCCTACGATCACTCGTAAACCGGGGTCCTTGTCGGGAGGGTGACTACGAGTGTGTGAGTGGTGTCCGGGGTAGGAACGGTTTAGAAGACCTAGGGTCTTGTTGTCCCACAGGGTTTCGGACAGTGGGTAAGACTGAAGTCCTGTAGGTAAAGGGGTGACTTCGGGAGAGAGGTCTGAACTGACACTGTGTGGTGTAAAGTGTAAAAAGAGTAGTCTGTCTCGTAATTTTCCGTGACAACTTTCTTCGACACAGGAGGGGGCTTTCGTACCTGACCTGTATCGACTCTTTCTTGGGTCTACTGAAAGTAGTGAGAGTAGTACGGAAATCTTTGCGGGTTAAGATGGGACGGGTATTTGTAAGAATGTTTGTTCGTCATGTTGCATTATTCCTCTCGCGACTCAAACCTCCTGTTGACTCTACGTCGGTCCGAAACAGTAAATCGTGGGTCTCCCGGAACTCACTCGGTGAAGTGGCGGACTAAGAGTAGACATGTCACTTGTCCGTTCACTCCCTGACAATCTACCTGAGATACTACGGAAGTCTGTACTTACTGGATCCCGAGTTCGGGTCGACCAGTAATCGAAAAGGTTTCCTCCTTATATAAAAGAACCCCGTCAAATAAACTTTTACAGGGAAAAGGAGTTCTAGTGAATAATAATCTCTTTACGTTTAGTTTTGATGTGACTCTATAGTGGAGTGTGGTCAGTCTTACCGGTAGTAGTTTTTTAGATGTTTGTTTTTTACGAACTCTCCCACACCTCTTTTCCCTTGGGAGGATGTGACAACTACACTTACATTTAACCATGTCGGTGATACCTCTTGTCATACCTCCAAGGAATTTTTCGGTTTATGTCTTGATGGTATACTGGGTCGTTGGGGTGAGGGAACCGTATATCGACCTCTTTCAGTATTAAGTTTTTCTACTCACGTAGAGATATAAGTATCGTCGTGATAAATGGTTATGTACCTTCGTTGGATTCACAGGCAGTTGACTCCTCATTTCTACACCATGTGTATATGTTACCTTATAATGAGTTGGTAATTTTTTTTTGTTTTATTACAGTAAGTGTTGTTGTACCTACCTGAATCTCTAACAGTATGACTCACTTCATTCAGTCTGTCGTCTGTTTATAGTCTACTATAGTGAATATACACCTTATAATTTTATTACCATATTTATTTGAATAAATGTTCTGTCTTTCTCTTAATGTCTATATCTTTTATTTGAATACCAATGGTCCCCATTTTCCCCCGTCCCTATTTAACCCTCTAAACATAACCGTGTATGTATGATGGTATATATTTTATCTATTGATTATTCCTGTATGACATTTTTGTCCTTTGAGATGAGTTGTGAGACACTACTGGATGTACCCTTTTCTTAGATTCTTTCTCACCTATTTACATATTGCCTAAGTGAAATGACATATAGACTTTGATTCTTATAAAATCAATATTAAATGTCATATCATTTAGTTGATATGATGTTATTTAAAAAATCAAACGTAATTTGAACTATTAATTATAATAAAAATAATTTTCTTAGTTGTTATAAAAACAAAAAATTCATTAAATAAAAATTAACTTTCTATCAACGAAACGTTATAACACAACCAAAGACGGTATGTTGTACTTAGTCGGTATCGTTATTTAAAAATTTGAGAATTAAATTTTTTTTAAATTCTTGTCTTTTACATGGAAAATAGACTTTCATTATCAATTTGACTCCTGTCTTCTGTGAAACCAAGTGTGAAATTTAAGTCCTAGAACCCATCCACATACAGGAATTTATCAAAAGGTCAAGAGACAGTGACGTATTATTTGGTAGAGTATTGAATCACCGAGGTTTGTTATTACCTACATTTAGGGAGTTTCGAGACACCAGGTCGGTCCGAGTCAACACACCAAACCCCAGAGAGTCCTTCAACGTCCATCGACCCGACTGGGTGACTACGTCCGACCGTCCACTCCGACCGACGGTCGTCCGATGAGTCGATCCCTTCATTCGTCTCGTGGATGGACTCCAGAGTGGTACGTGGAACCAGACCCCCGCCCCCTCCACCCACCCAAGGTTCTCCTTCCTGGGTTCCTACTCTCAAGGTCTTCCCCTTCGTCTTTGGTGTTCGGAGGAGACTGGACCGGGACCTTCAGGGTCTTGTGGTGAAGATGGTGTAAGACGACTGGTCTTTGAAATTTTCGAGTGTAAATTCCCCGACGATTCAGTGAAGTCAGCACAGGCTGAGACACACTGGGGTATCTACCATCGGGTGGTCCGAGGAGGTAGGTACCCTAAACAGTCCGTTCTCATGACCTCGTCCCACGGTAACGGAAGAGATCGTAAATTATCCTCTCCTAGACTAAAGTGGAGAACTTCTTCTTTACAGGTCTGGTGAAGTGTCTTCTCGTACAGTCCTCTTTCTTGGTAGTGTAGGTTGAAACTTTTTACGTTAAGTGGTGTCATACCTTTAGACAGTATATACGGATATACTATCTTACGTATCTGTACGTATTTTTTCTGTGGTTCTTGTGAATAGAGCCCCACTTTCTTGAAATTTAAAAAAAACTTTCGTGAATACGTCATAAAGTATATATATAGTCCATGAAAAATTTCGTGGACTTGTGTGTATTTGAGGAAATTAGGAGTGTTTGAGTAAGTCGGGAGAGATAATGATGGTAAAGTGTCTAACTTTCTGACGTCGTGTCTCTCCAATTCCTTTGACGGATTTCAGTATGTCGATCAATTCGTGTTCTCGACCTTAAACTTGAGTCCGTCAGATTTAGATTAGATATATGACGTTAATACCACTTACAAATAAAAAAATAATATGAAAGACTAAAAAGATATTAAAATAACAAGAAAAGGTTAAGAATATTTACTTACACATAATAAAATGTTCAGTCTTTTTACCTATGAGTGACTAGGACTCTCTCCAGATCCGATTACCGAAGAGGTCTCAAACAGGGTTGACGTCAACAAAAATCAGAGTATATCAAAGAAACATAAAACAACGACCTCCTCTCCAAACAGGTGCGTATTCGTGACGTCGTGACATCGTTTCCGAGGGTCCAGGGTCGGACAGAGTCTCTGAGTCTCACAGACTATAGAAGATTGACTACATACATCGACCTGAGTGAGGTCATTTTAGTACGACCACCGTAAGGGTCGAAGTCTAGAAGTTTATTTTAGAAAAGTCTATTTGTCGTTTGTGAAGGTAACATGTTTACACAGGAGTTATAACGTACCTTATGTAAATTTGATTTTACGTAAACTCAAAATAGACTTTGAAAATAATTCGTCTCGTAACACACAGAAATAAACGATTTGCACCGTTGAGACGGACGACACTTACACCACTCCCCGAGACTCTGGTGGTCCTTCGGACGTTCTTACCCACTCGGTTGTACTGGGTCTCCGTCTTGAAGTACTTTTTTGAGTCGAGGTACCAAAGGGATTACCTTTGATTTCCCTTCAAGACTTTAATCCTCGTAGGGGTTAACTCCGACAAGACACGAACACGGACTGTTAAATTTTTATTCGGTCTCCTTGTTTTATTCGTCCTTCTCACCCTTGGAAATCAAACTTGACGGAAGGGAGGAAGATGACACAGGAATCCGATGTAAAGAAACGACAGTGGGATTTCACATTTTGGTGAAGGAAACGAGGGGTACTCCTTGTTACTTCTTTTCCTCCCACGGGACCTGATACCCCTCCACCTGTTACTTTCCCCGAATTCCAAATGACTCTATTCGCACAATCAGTGAGTCAGGACAGGTTGAGAAACGTTAGGGAACCTGACATCGGACGGTCCGAGGAGACAGACACCTTAAGAGGTCCACTCTTTTGACCTCACTTAACGGTAAGGGAAGAGGTCCCCTAGAAGGGTTAGGTCCTTAGTTTGGTCCAAAGGACGTGACGTCCGTCTAAGAAATGGAAAACTCGGTGATCTCATTGAAGATCAATTTAGACCTCTCCTGACAAGAAGGAGAGAATACCAATTTGGACCCACCTAGTGTCTAAGAATCACTGTCGTGTATAAAGACACCCGTGCAGGACGGACTCCCCAGAAACTTCTCAGGAGAAAGAACTCCAAAACCTCCCTTATTAAATTGAGACTGTAGTCAACGTTAGGATAAAAGACCCGTCCCACACGACCATGTTCCTGCGACTGACGACCTAAACGTAGGGACGTGAGGTACAAGACTGGTACTGAACCTGTACATTAAATTGGAGGGACCCGTAGTGTAAGAGAGAAACGTTTTGTGTCGTCAGAGAGTCAATCAGAAGGCGGGGAAAAGTAAGAAGGGTCAGTAATGAGAAAGGTCTAGGAGGGAAAGGGTTGTCCTTCGTGCAAAAGGGTTAGGGTAAACGGGCGAGGGGGTGGTGAGCTATGAAAGACTTGGGAAAGAGACATCGAAGAGGTGAGTACGGGAGGAGAGTGAAGGTGGAGAGGGATACAGGTGACCAGAAACCGACTCTTGTAAGGTTGAGAAGGACGGATCCCTGTAGTCGAGCAACGACCTACGTCCCTCACCGTCCATGGACGCTAATCTTTACGGTCCTCCCAGAACGTTACGTGGGTCACGACCTAGTTCTCGTTTTGGGTCTCTTTCTTTCCTACATAGAGCACTTGTGAAAAATGTACTGTACTCACTCACTCGTCCTACGAATGCCGGTGGTAATCTCACGTTACTTCGTGAGATTCAACAACGTGAGATTCACGTTTCAACTACACAAAGTCGTTAAATATAGACGTTTTGGTGAGACGGACGACGACGACGACGATTCAGTGAAGTCAGCACAGGCTGAGGCACTCTGGGGTATCTACCGTCGGGTGGTCCCAGGGGGCAGGGACCCTAAGAGGTCCGTTTTTGTGACCTCACCCAACGGTAAAGGAAGAGGTCCCGTACTTTCACTTTTCACTTTCCCTTCAGCGAGTCAGCACAGACTGAGAAGACGGACTCCCTTGGGTATTAGAACGGGATGTATACACACACGTACTGACGTGCACGCACACGTCCATATATACAAAGTCTTTGAGGTTCACAGAAGTCTTAGAAGTAAGTCTAGATCATTAAGGTGTCCTAGGACTTGAGGTTCAGTATAGTGTCTCAAGGAACTAGTAACGGAAGGGTCTTCCGGTGTCTTATAGGTTAGAAAAAGGGTCCTACGACGAGGGTCTTAATCGGGAGACCAGTTCGAGACCCTCCCAACACAACGTAGGGGTTACAAGTTTCGTAAGACCATTCTCGACATGGCAGGACGACCACCAAATCAGTGATTCAGTACAGGTTGAGAACGTTGGGGTACTTGACATCGGACGGTCCAAGGAGACAGGTACCCTAAAAGGTCCGTTCCTATGACCTCACCCAACGGTACAGGAAGAGGTCCCCTAGAAGGGTTTGTTCCCTAGTTTGGACCCAGAGGACGTGACGTCCGTCTGAGAAATGACTGACTCGATAGGACGATAAAATTCATCTTCACTAGGGGGAAGGGTGATGGTGGGGTAGTAGTAAAACATTTCTCCGGTCGGGGTCTCTTGTAAAAGTAATAGATTAGTAGAATTGAACGTATTAATAAAGGGATTTTCCTGTTAATCGTCTATGTGGAGACCCTAAATTTTATATATCTATCGTGTCGGATTATGTTTTTCACATAGTGTCTTCCCTCTTCTCTGACTATGTGTCTTCTTTTCCCTTTACTTTTCTACTCCCTTTCTGTCCCCCTTTCATTTTCCTCGTAGAGTCCTCTTTCCCCTTTACTCGTCTTTCCTCTTCCCGTCTCTCTCTTGGTCCTTCTCCCTTCCTCTTTCTCCCTCCATCACCGTCTTTTTCACCATTTCGACCACTTTTACTCACAGTCGTGGGGAGGTAGGGTCGTCGAACTTACGAAGAGGAAGACGGGTATACGAACGGTCTCTTGGGTAGTTTTCAGTGACGTCGGTCTTAGGGGTTGGGTCTCATGAGGAGAACCAGATGAAGGTCACACCGACGGGTCCAAGACCGGCTAACGGATTTGGGTCCCGGTAGAGTGACAGAGTAGGAGGTCCGACTGTTACACAGATCACTGATCGTACGACGAAGGATCCGTGGTGGGAACCGAGGTCCCTCGTCTTGAAGATCTCCCCACTGAGGGTGAGGCCACGGGTCCGGTATGAAGACCTACTTACGATACGGAGTCCGACTCGGGATAGGACCCTATGAGGAACCGTCCCTCGTAGTCTGTAGTCTGGGGAGAATGGGCGAGAACACGGGAAGGATCTCTCAATACTCACACGGTGGTCCTTGTTTGAACCTCTTGGCCTCTAAGACACCGTCGTATTATGAAAGAGCAGAGGACGTCCAAAGTGCACCGTCCATACTACTCCTCGTTCGGGCCTCAGACTGTCCACCCCGACGTCTGAGGGTCGTGGTTCATCAAGAGTTTGGGAGGTCTGGAGTCTACATTCGATTCTCCACCTTTTCCTCGTCCTTAGGCTTTATGCCTTGTCCCTTGAAATTTGTCTACGACTATTCTGACCATTTGAACTAAGGCCGGGCGGAGTTAAGGGAACGTGGAAGGACCGAGAAGTTCTACGCAATCTTTGTTGTCGTAACGAGACCGGCGTTCAAGGACATATAGGCAATGTGGAACGGGTACGGAAACGTGGGTCAGGAAGAGATTCGATTGGCAGAGATGTAATAAGGGTAGACTCACACGGTCGACAAAGGAGAGTCGGGTTTACTATGTCACAATAATTCACAATTCTCCGCTTTCCTCAAGACACCGGTTTATTCCGACCTTTTCAGACCAATTTACATTGGTCCCTCTCTTGTTCTACCACCTCCTCACCCACCTGCACCTCATGTAGAGAGAGGTGTCTATGTAGTCCTTGTGTGTGTCTTCACGTACGTCTTGGGGTCGACTCTCACCTGTCCTCATGGAGTGGTCACCTCTTTTTATTTTACTGGGTACGGTTTGAGTCATCCTGTTTCCTTCATCCTCCTTTTTGTCCGCACAATCATGCTGACCCGGACGGGAGCCGTCCACCCCCTTGACTTCGTCCCCAGGCTAGGGGTGTAGTCCCGTTAACAGACTCAGTCTCCTCTTTGTAGACTCCGACTCTCACTTTGTCGACTTGACACCGTCGGATTTACCTTACTCTTAGGAACGACGTCGGTATGTATGGGGCCTGTCCCACGTCCAGGGGACCTTCCGCGTTGCCGACTTTCGACCTCGTTAGGGTCCCGTTCCTGACGACAACTGACACCTCTCTACCTAGCTCCCCTACACTCCCTCCTCTGACACCACCCTTTACGGACACCTCCTTTCGATCCGTCGGTATCTTCGTTCCCCTATGACGACTCAGTGTACATCCCAACCTCGGTAGTGGTGTCGGAGAGAGGGGTGTGTAGTCGGAGTAGTCGACTCGTCGTCTCTCTGACCGGGTAGTTTGCGGACTGCGTGACTTGATGTCTCATCCTGAGGTGGGTCCCCTCGGGGACATACACTGACTGTGGGACTTGTTGTCTCTTCCTGGGGTCCGTTCCCTCGGGTGATTCACGGACTTACTCGTCTCGAGGTCTCTTTCCGACCGGTTTCTCCGGAAGACTAGCGGTCGATGTTCTCGGAACTTTTTTTCTGAGACTATCCCGGTATTGAGGACACCGCCTCCGTGAGACACAGGGACGTGTGAACCACGGTGGTCCCAGGGGTGTTCGGTTCGTCGACACGGCGGAAGTACGAGTTGAGAGTGACCCCGTCTCGACGGTATCCGTTTTTTTCTCAAAACGTAGACACACGTGTCCCAGTGAAGCCATCACAGGGTGAGAAACACTCGGAGATATGATACGGGACGGTCCGAAGAGACAGTCCCTTCCCCCCAGAGGTCCGTTCTTATGACCTTGTGTAACCGGATGTAACCAACGGTATGGGAAGATCTCGTGACATAAAGGACGACGGGATCGGCGGTTCCATGAGGGGACTCATGGAACATGACGGTCTTGGGGACGTTGGGTTCGTCGACGTGGTGGAGGTGTGGACCGGGAGTGTCCCCGTTTTGGTTCAGGAAGTCCCGTCGGAGTCCTGATTTGGGGTCACCTGCTGGGTGTACGTCTCCACCCTTATTTTGTTAACTTTGGGTCTCCGTCACACTGATTCTTTCTTCTGGTTTTTGGAACGGTGGTCGACATGTTCGACGTCTAATTTAGGTGTACTAATTGATCCGGCTGAGACACAGATACCTTATACATTTTCCAGTAACTCTCGAGGGTGTTTTCTTATGATCGATAGTCGATCAAGACTATCGACACCTGTAACCTCCGTTCTTGTGTGTCCTCATCCTGGTCTAATCTTAGCCTCGACGGCGGTGTCGTCCAGGTCTCTAGTCGTGTCACAACCTGCATTTCTTGAGACTGTCGTTACTGAGTTCTTATTGCAAATAATAAGAATAGAAAACTGAACAAGACATCTAAGAAAACCCAAAAAATAGGAAAAAAGGGGAAAAAGGGAGGAGGTAACATCAACAGTCAAAATAACCGTGATACTTTAGGTTAGTTCGAAAACTCGAAAAAAAAAGAAAAAGAAGGTTAGTATATAAATAACAACAATATTTGGAGATGAAGATGTAACCTGAAAACGTTAAGACACCTCAAAAGGAAAAATAGGAGAAAAAAAATTAAATTAAAAATTAAAAAATTTGGATAATATTAAAAAGATGTAAATAAGAAAAGAAACGAAGAGGATGACAAAAAAGGGAGACGTTAATTAGAAATCGTACGTATTTAGAAGAAATAGATGGAGATAAATTGTAACGTATAGATAAGAAATAAAGAAAAGAAAGAAAGGAAACGAGAGTCTTATAAACGATCAAAATAAAAGTAACGAAATAAGAGGTTAACTGTGGAACGAAATCGAAACAAAAGGTCAAACACGAAATCAATCAAAACAAGACCATCTATATTAAAAACGAAAGGAAACAAGTGGCCAATTTGTAACATGGATTAAAAACAACCTGAAAAAACTAAAACGAATACCCACATATACATATACACATATAAGTCAGTGTGAAAAATGACAAAAATATTTGGAGACGGAGTTACAACCCGAAAGCGTCAAGACGTCTCAAAAAGAAAAAAGAAGGAAGAAAGAAAAAAAAAGAGGAAAATATTAAAATGAAAAAAATTTGGATAACGTAAAAAAGGATGTAAATAAAGAAACAAACGGAAAGGATGATAAGAAAAGGGAAACATCAATTAGAAATTACATATATTTAGAAGCAGTAGATGCAGATAAATTGAAACGTATAGATAAGAAAGAAAGGAAAGGAGAGTTGTATAAACAGTCAAAACAAAAGTAACGAAATAAGAGGTGAACCGTACAACGAAATCAAAACGAAAGGTCAAATACGAAATCAATCAAAACAAGAATTGACCACTTACATTAAAAAATAAAGGAAACAAGTAACCCAGATAGATAGTATGAAATAAAAACAACCTGACAAAACTGAAACGAGTACCCACATATACATATAGACGTATAAGGTAATAAAATTAATAATAAACGGACTAAAACATTGAAGGTAAAGAGACCCCAAGTAGAAACCAAAGAGCAAAAACTATAAACAAAATTAGAGTGAATTATGGTATTGTTTAGTGAACACCTTAGAAACAAGGACTGGTCTCTAGTTCGGGATTCGAAAACCTCACCCTCGTGACTGAGGTTCTAGGAACTGATGTTCTCTTGATTGGGAGTCAAGTCAAGTCAAGTCAGTGAGTCAGAACAGGCTGAGAAACGCTGGGGTACTTAGTGTCGTACGGTCCGGAGGGACAGGTAGTGGTAGAGGGTCTCAAGTGAGTTTGAGTACAGGTAGTTCAGTCACTACGGTAGGTCGGTTGAGTAGGAGACAGTAGGGGAAGAGGAAGACGGGGGTTAGGGAGGGTTGTAGTCCCAGAAAAGGTTACTCAGTTGAGAAGCGTACGCCACCTGTTTCATAACCTCAAAGTCGAAGTTGTAGTCAGGAAGGTTACTTGTGGGTCCTGACCAGAGGAAATCCTACCTGACCAACCTAGAGGAACGTCAGGTTCCCTGAGAGTTCTCAGAAGAGGTTGTGGTGTCGAGTTTTGGGAGTCAAGAAGTCACGAGTCGGAAGAAGTGTCAGGTTGAGAGTGTAGGTATGTACTGGTGACCTTTTTGGTATCGGAACTGATCTACCTGGAAACAACCGTTTCATTATAGAGACGAAAACTTATACGATTCAACCAGTATTGAAAGGAAGGTTCCTCATTCGCAGAAAATTAAAGTACCGGCGTTAGTGGTAGACGTCACTAAAACCTCGGGGGTTTTATTTCAGACTGTGACAAAGGGGTAGATAAAGGGTACTTCACTACCCTGACCTACGGTACTAGAATCAAAAGGCTTACAACTCGAAATTCGGTTGAAAAAGTGAGAGGAGAAAGTGAAAGTAGTCCTTCGAAAAATCAAGGAGAAGTGAAAGACGGTATTCCCACCACAGTAGACGTATATACTCCAATAGCTATAAAGAGGGCCGTTAGAACTAAGGTCGAACACGAAGAAGGTCGGGTCGCAAAGAGTACTACATGAGATGTGTATTTATTTTATTCGTCCCACTGTTATAGGTCGGAACTGCATGAGGAAAAGGATAAACCTTGGTCAGACAACAAGGTACAGGTCAAGATTGACAACGAAGGACTGTACGTATGACCAAAGAGTTCTCCGTCCAGTCCACCAGACCATAAGGGTAGAGAAAGTCCTAAAAGGTGTCAAATAACCCTAGGTGTCAGTTTCCGAAACAGTACCAGTTATGATTGGGATCCCTCGTAGTCTATCACTCTTGAGTGTGTTTCCTTTGGTGAACTTACGTTCTGGACCGTAGTGGGTTGGTGGTCATCGTGGGACACGTATAATGGAGTAGACTTGTTGTTTGTTTCGTTTTTATGTTTGGGTCAGTGGTCGTCTGTCTTAATGGTGGAGTGAGTGGGAACGGATACTCTCCCTTTTGTTTGTTTTGTTTTGTTTGTCTTTGAGTCGTGTTTAGAGTGGGATATACTTCGAATGTGTTTGGTGACCTGGTTGGAATCCTCTCGTCTTTGGTTTTCCTTCTTTCTTAAGTTGGAACTTGGGACCCTTTTCCTCTGGAGTTTATGTTATTCAAAAAATTTTTGAATAGTTTTCCGTCTCTTAATGATACGTTTACTTCCCTGTTTGATATTTATATATTCAGGTTTATTTACTTCTCCTTTATTCGTTTGATGGACCTTTTCTTAAAACTTATTACGATCATTTCTACTAGTTTTTGGAACTTTTGTTTTACCTCTTTTACGTTCTTAGTTAATTATTTCTGGATCTTCTTAATTTCTTATTTGTATGTCTCTGTTTGTTGTGTTAATGACTTTAATTTTTATGAGGTCTTCCTTAGTTATCGTCTTATAGACTTCGTCTTGTTTGGTCACTCGACCTTTTATTCTACCACCTTTATTGAAGACTTGTCGTCTTATTTCATTTTTCCTACTTTTCTTGACTCCTATCAGAGTCTCTGGAGAGCCTGTTATGTTTTACGTGGTTGTAATCTTAATATCCCCAGGGTCGTCTTCTTCTCTTTTTTTTTCGCATACTTTTTTAACCCCCCGACCACGTGACTCTGCTGGGTCTCCCTACCATACCCCTCCCTTCTCCCTCCCCCCAAGTCCTACCCCTTGTGTACATATGGACACCATCTATGTACAACTACATACCGTTTTGGTTATGTTATAACAATTCATTAATTGAAGGTTAATTTTATTTATTTAAAAAAAATTTTTCTTTTAAAGGGGTTGTACCTTTTCCTTTGTCATTTAGTTCAGGTTCTCCGTGTTTCTCAGGGTATGTCCTATTTGGGTTCCTCTTTATGTGGTTCTGTGTATGATTAGTTTGATTGTTTCTGATTTGTGTTTCTTTCTTACAATTTTCGTCGTTCACTCTTCGTTGTTCATTGTATTTTCCTTTTTGGGTATGTGAATTGTCGACTAGAAAGTCATTTTTGAGACGTCCGGTCTTCCCTTACCGTTCTATATAAATTTTATGACTTTCCCTTGGTAGATGTTGGTTCTAATGACATGAGAAAGGCTGGGCTGGAAGAAGCACAAGCTGGAATCAAGATTGCCGGGAGAAATATCAGTAACCTCAGATATGCAGAAGACACCACCCTTATGGCAGAAAGTGAAGAAGGACTAAAAAGCCTCTTGATGAAAGTGAAAGAGGAGACTGAAAAAGTTGGCATAAAGCTCAACATTCAGCGAATGAAGATCATGGCATCTGGTCCCATCACTTCATGGGAAATAGATGGGGAAACAGTGGAAACAGTGTCAGACTTTATTTTGGGGGGCTCCAAAATCACTGCAGATGGTGATTGCAGCCATGAAATTAAAAAACGCTTACTCCTTGGAAGAAAGTTATCACCAACCTAGATAACATATTAAAAAGCAGAGACATTACTTTGCCAACAAAGGTCCGTCTAGTCAAGGCTATGGTTTTTCCAGTGGTCATGTATGGATGCGAGAGTTGGACTGTAAAGAAAACTGAGCACTGAAGAATTGATGCTTTTGAACTGTGATGCTGGAGAAGACTCTTGAGAGGCCCTTGGACTGCAAAGAGATCCAACCAGTCCATTCTAAGGGAGATCAGTCCTAGGTGTATTTTGGAAGGAATGATGCTAAAGCTTAAACTCCAGTACTTTGGCCACCTCATGCGAAGAGTTGACTCATTGGAAAAGACTCTTGTGCTGGGGGGGATTGAGGGCAGGAGGAGAAGGGGACGACAGAGGATGAGATGGCTGGATGGCATGACTGACTCGATGGACAAATAAATACTTAATGTAGTGCTATAACACTGAGTACCTGCTTTTTCACTGAGTTTGGGTGAACTCCGGGAGTTGGTGATGGACAGGGAGGCCTGGCGTGCTGCGATACATGGGGTCACAAAGAGTCGGACATGACTGAGCGACTGAACTGAACTGAACTGAACTGTATCCCTAGCTCTAAGCACAATGTCTGATAAACAGTAGTCACTCAATTAATATTGCTGAATAAGAGAATGTACACCTGCACGCATTTTTATACAAGACAGGAACACTAAAGCAATCAAGTAGAAGCAATAAGAATGTATGTGCGGGCTTCTCGGATGGCTCATGGTTAAGAATCCTCCTGCCAATGCAGGGGACAAGGGTTGAATCCCTGGTCCAGGAAAATCCCACATGCTTCAGGTCAACTAAGCCTGTGAGCCACAACTACTGAGCCTGAGAGCCCTAGAGCCCATGCCCTGCAACAAAAAATGCCCTGCCACCTCAATGAGAAGCCCACACACCACAACTAGAGAAGATCCAGCTAGCTACAGCTAGAGAAAAGCCCACATGAGGCGACAAAGATCCAATGAAGCCAAAAAATAAATTTTAAAAAATTTTTATAGAATGCATATGTTACATGGCTCTTGTTACAGTATTAATAATGGATAACACTTATTAAGTACTTATTAGGTACATATGTTAGGCACTATGCTAAGCACTTGATGTGTAAAAATATGATATAACGACTATTATTAATTTTTAAAAACCTGGAGGAAACAATTTTTGAGAAGTTAATATTGTTACTATATACCTACATATAATATCTCCTTTTAACTTAGCAAAGTACTAAATAATCTTCATGAGTTATTCTTCATTACAAGATTAAAGAACAATTTTAACAGTGTTCACATTTGCACTCTCAAAGTCACACAGGAAGTTAAAAGAGCTGCAATAAGGATTTTGATTCCCTAATTCTAGTATGTCACCAAAGCAGCTCAAATTTCTTCCCAGAAAACAAATGCAAACATCTGTGGTATTGCTGCCCCTGTCACAAGGTTCTGGTGTGGGAAAGTTAATCAGCGATTACAAAATTCTTTGTAAATAGAAAGAGCCATAGAAATGCAAAACATCTACAACAACAGTAATTAGTTCTAATCATCATCTTTTTTGTGTGCAGCTGTCTCTCAAAATTCACTTTGGGAGTTTAATCACCCCATCTCCACAAATAAAGTAACCGCCCTTTTTCTCAGACCCTAATAAGAAGCTGTCCCTCATTCCTCCCCCCAGCCACACCCAAGCCACCCTCCATTCCCTACACACATCCTTCTCCCACATGAGAAAACACTGAATGCTGACATTAAGAAAAACAAGTTCAAATTAAACCTTGAGCCTTTTTCAGTTCAGTTTAGTTGCTGAGTAGCGTCCGACTCTTTGCAGCCCCATGAACCGCAGCACACCAGGCTTCCCTGTCCATCACCAACTCCCAGAGCTTGCGCAAACTCATGTCCATTGACTCAGCAAAGCCATCCAACCATCTCATCCTTCGCCATCCCCTTCTCATCCTCCCTTCAATCTTTCCCAGCATCAGGGTCTTTTCAAATGAGTTAGTTCTTCACATCAAGCAGCCAAAGTATTGGAGTTTCAGCTTCAGCCTCACTCCTTCCAATGAATGTTCAAAACTGATTTCCTTTAGGATTGACTGGTTTGATCTTCTTGAAGTCCAAAGGACTCTCAAAGAGTCTTCTCTAACACCACAGTTCAAAAGCATCAATTCATCAATGCTCAGCTTTCTTTATGGTCCGACTCTCACATCCATACATGACTAATGGAAAAACCATAGCTTTGACTAGATGGACCTTTATCCCCAGAGTGTTTTAAAACCCTTGAATTTTTAACAAAATTGGGCACAAAACCTTGGAGAAATATACACATTTCAAAATATAACTCCTCCCGTCCCCTACACAGGTAGGTACCTTTTCCTCCATCTAAGCTCCAGTAATGCTCAGGTAATTGTGCTAAAAACAAAAATCATGGCATCTGGTTCTATTACTTCAAGGCAAATAGATGGGGAAACAATGGAAATAGTAAACAGACTTTAACAGACTTCTGCTCTAAAATCACTGCAGACAGTGACTGCAGCCATGAATTAGAAGACACTTGCTCCTTGGAAGAAAAGCTATGAGCAACCTAGACAGCATACTAAAAAGCAGAGACATTACTTTGCCAACAAAGGTCCATATAGTCAAAGCTATGGTTTCTCCAGTGGTCATGTATGGATGTGAGAGTTGGATCATAAAGAAGGTTGAACACCAAAGAATTGATGCTTTTGAGCTGTAGTGTTCGAGAAGACACTTGAGAGTCCCTTGGACTACAAGGAGATCCAACCAGTCAGTCCTAAATGAAATCAATCCTAAATATTCATTAGAAGGACTGATGCTGAAGCTGCAACTCCAATACTTTAGCCACCTAATTAGAAGAATCTACTCATTAGAAAAGACCCTGATGCCGGGAAAAACAGAAGGCAGGAGGAGAAGGGGACAACAGAGGATAAGATGGTTGGATGGTATCACTGACTCAGTGGACATGGGTTTGAGCAAGCTCTGGGAGATAGTGAAGTTTCATGGGATTGTAAACAGTCGGACACGACTGAGCGACTGAACAACTATGCTAAAATACCAGGTTGACAAATATTGTTTATTTCGCAGTGTAAGGCTCATAATATGCACTGAATACATATAACAATCATGACAATCATCAACATTCTTGTTTGTACTGTCTATGGCTTCTTGAGTAGTTGCAAGAGATCATACGGCCCACAAAACCTAAAATATTTACTATCTGGTCCTTTAAAGAAGTAGTGTGCCAACCCTTAATAGGTTATGAATATAGGAAGAGAAAAGGGACTTCCCTGTTGGCTCAGACAGTAAAACATCTGCCTGCAATGCAGGAAGACCCGGGTTCGATCCCTCGATCGGGAAGATCCCCTGGAGAACCCACTCCAGTCCTCTTGCCTGGAAAATCCCATGGACAGAGGAGCCTGGTAGGCTACAGTCCACTGGGATGCAAAGATTCGGACGTGACTGATCAACTTCACTTTCACTTTCATAGGTAGAGAAAACGTCTGAGGCTAGAGTCCTAGGGCACTTCAATATGATAAGGAATATGAGAAGGAAAGCTTCATGAATACAGGCAGGAAACCAAGGGCGTGTGGTATCTCCAAAGTCAAGTGAACATCCATTTGAAGGTCCAAGGAAGTAATCGACTATGTTAATATTGCCTAGTGGACAAACAAGGTGGGGACTGAGAATTAAATGCTGGATTTCATAACCTGGAGGCCACTGAGGACCTTCACAAGAGCATTCTCAGTGGAATGGTAGGGATGAAGGTCTAATTGATGTGTGGGTGCAGTAAAAAGTGGAGACAGATAACAATTATGCTAGAAAGGAGAACAGAGAAAAGAGTCATAAACTGAAAATGGCTGTAGAACAAAGTACATTTGTTCTGTGGTTTGTTTTTTAAGATGGTATTAATGTATCACAGCATGCTTATGTGCAGATGAGAATATGGGAATGATCCATTAGAGATGAAAATGATGATGTAGATGAAGATAGGTGAGAAGAAGGGGTTGAATTATGATATACTGTGGAAACTTCATCTCTACTGGAAAGAGACGAAGTTTCAGCAGTCAGATGAAATGATTCCCTGTGTTAAACATCTAGGGTGAGCATGTGTGCGTGCGTGCATGCTAAGTTGCTTCACTCATGTTTGACTCTTTGCAACCCTATGGACTGTAGCCTGCCTGGCTTTCCTGTCCATGGGATTCTCCAGGCAACAGTATTGGAGTGAGTTGACATGCCCTCCTCCAAGGAATCTTCCTGACCCAGAGATCAAACCCACATCTCTTATGTCTCCTGCATTTGCAGGCAGGTTCTTTTACCATTAGCACCAGCTGGGAAGCCCCTAGGACAAGCTCGGGTCCTCGACAAAGAAAGGGAACAATTTATCTGAAACAGAACAATTAAAGTGGGCCCCAAGGCAGACAGCTATCTGGTCTCATTCCTGTAAAAGGCAGTGGTTTGGGAGGCCCACAGAGGGCCAGGAAGGGAAGATCTCGGGTGACCTGTCCATAGATGGAATGCATCCTGCAGACTCTAAAAACAAAGCTGACTTGCAAGCCATATCGCCTGCTACTGACAGATGGCATTCCTAGGCTGGTTTTCCTTTTGTTATCCTTTACTAACGTCTCATTCAGATATTTCAGCTTTCAACAGGGAATCTCTGTTGAAAATCAGCGTGGTAAAAGAGCGTGGTCTCCTTGAGGCCAGGGCAGTGAGGGAAACTGTGACCAGGAATGGGTGAATGAATTCCACAGGCGGTGCTCGACCACAAAGTCCACACACCCTTGATTTTCATTTCTTAAAAAGTATGTGTCTTATTTAATTAAGAAGAGGAAACCCTGGACTTCCCTGGTGGTCCAATGGTTAAGAATCCCCCTTTCAGGGAAGCAGATCTGGGTTAGATCCCTGGTCAGGAAACTAAGAGCTCACATGCCTTGGGGCAACTAAGCCCAGCCACAACAACTACAAAGCTCATGCGATGTAACAAAATATCCCACATGCTGCAACTAAAGCCCCATAGAGCCAAAAAAAAGTTAATTAATTTTTTTAAAAAAAGAAGAGGAAACCTTAAAAATTCATCAAAGAGTTTGGAGGAGGACAGGTACTAATAAGATCACAGTTTAAAGTCATACAGTTATTCTTATAAAATAAAATTCTGAACTTCCAGTTTAACACTCCAGAAACACTCTCCAGGAGAGGAGGGGAAGTTCACCAACACTGTCCCCTGAGTTTCTCCTTTGCATGGGGGGCTCTTTAACCTCAAGGACTATAACTGATCCCAAGTGTACAATGTTCTTTCTTTCACATTCTGTTACCAGTGTACACAAAAGTCCTCCTGGCTTTGCAGGGTAGGGACAAACTAGAATATTCAAAAGCCTTTCCAGGAGGCTGGGAGCAAATGAAGGCAACAGAAACTGCAGAAGCAGGAAAAAAGGAAATATGAAATTTAGGCACATGGGCTTTGAAACCAGATGATCTCGGATTTAGATTATGGCTCTTATTGACAGTATAACCTTGAGTAAGTCACTCAACCTCACTGAAGCACAGTTTCTTCATCTATAAAGTCAGTAAATTTCTACCTACCTGTGTTAGTTCAGAAGCAAGAAGCAGATACCAAGATCAGACTAGACTTCCAAGTAACTGGGGGAAGTGCCTGTGGGGAAAAAAAATGGGGAGAAAGCTGGAGAAGGCTGAGATGTGCCAGATAGTGACACACATCTGACCCAAAAGAAGGAGCGAGGGAAAGAAGGAAGACAGTACTGGAGGGGCCTCAGAATGCCACACGTTCAGAGTTTCTGCAAAGCTCATGTAGGATTCTCAGGCCAAAATCTTCTGTCAGAGGCGCCCTCTGTCTCACAGGAACGGGCCTGCTGTGTACCGTCACTGGCTGGAAACAGACCACAGGAAATGGGGCCTTGCAGCAAACTGTGGTACTGTTGTACAACACAGCAGCTGAGGACATCGATTATGCTGCCCACAGTAGGAGTTCTGAGACACATTCCTATGGTCACACACATCTCCCTCTCCACAAGGGCCTGGGGAGTAGCTCCTCCATGGTTCCATGGGACGAAGGGCCTGCTGAGTGAAAAAAACTATCGTCCTCATCACCACCACTGATCTCAGGCCTGCAACTGGTACTCACATCCTGCCTCCTGCTTTCTAAATTTCCCTCACTGTCATCTGTCACCTTGGCTGGTCTTGATGACTCACCTGGTAGGGTGACCTTGAGACAGGCTGGGACCTGGGACCCTTTGCTGCAGTGCCAGCAATGCTTGTAACAGGACACACATCTCCTCCTGCAACAAAATACAAAGAAACTGTATGGGACTAAAAATAACTGCATGTATACCACAGTTAGGTCAAATTCTGGACAAAGGATACAAAGAGACCAAAAACCCCAACTGCCACTTTTGAAGAGCCTGGAGCAAAAGGAGGAGAGTCAGGAGCAAAAGCAGGTTACTGTGCATGCTCCTTACACAAAACATCACCTAAGGGGTGGGCAAACCACCTAAGCCACTCCCTGCCAGACCTCCTGGACACACCCCTACGCTTACCCCATAGCACTAAGTAAAGCCTAAGGTCTAAATTTCTTGTCTGGCTTGTGGTCCATGTCTGTTGATTAAGGAGGCCAAGAACCTGATGGGTAACGTACTGTCAGCCTGAGCCTTCATTCCTGAAGGGTCTGGTAATCATGCTGTAAGCACACCCTTCTCAGACTAGATCTGCTGCATGTGTCCAATCAAAAGGGCAAGGAAATGTCCCCACTGCGTCACAGAAATTCCACACTTATTCCCTCCCTGTTCACGCTGAGTAAAAACTGCCTTACCATCTCCTGCTGATCAGGGTCAATTACTTGTGCCAAAATGGGGGCTCTTCTCTCAGAATAGTCCCTGGACACAGAAGTCCAAAACGTGCTGGCGGCAGCCAGTGCTTATAGCTCAGTAAAATCCTTATTGGCAAGATTACACCTTCTTTAGATATCAGAACCTCCAACTCTACAAAGCTCAGAGGTGTAGAGGCAGAAAGTAAAAAACCCCTCTCTGGGTCCTTGGGAGTAATGGTAAGTGGGGTTTCTTCTGTTTGCACCCCTTTCTTCCCAGGCCCATGTATTCCTCCCTCTGGGGAGCCAGCACACATAATGTTCACTCCACATATACTATATGCTGAAGGATGGTGCCCCAACCTTTCAGTGTTGCCACCACACTGGCACTTTCAGTTCAATTCAGTTCAGTTCAGTCACTCAGTCATGTCCAACTCTTTGTGACCCCATGAATCGCAGCACGCCAGGCCTCCCTGTCCAACACCAACTCCGGGAGTTCACTCAAACTCACCACTGAGTCGGTGATGCCATCCAGCCATCTCATCCTCTGTCGTCCCCTTTTCCTCCTGCCCCCAATCCCTCCCAGCATCAGAGTCTGTTCCAATGAGACAACTGTTCTCATGAGGTGGCCAAAGTACCACCTCATCATTCCTTCCAAAGAACACCCAGGGCTGATCTCCTTTAGAATGGACTGGTTGGATCTCCTTGCAGTCCAAGGGACTCTCAAGAGTCTTCTCCAACACCACAGTTCAAAAGCATCAATTCTTAGGCACTCAGCTTTCTTCTTCACAGTCCAACTCTGCGCCTTTAAAAGGCTGTTCAACATTTTCTGAGACCAGCTGCCCCTGGATGGTACAGTATGTGATATGACCAGTGGACCTATGCTCATGGGCTCACTCCACACATCCTTCACTCTGACGAGGTTCCCATGTTGGGATGCTAAGTAAGAATCCCTGCCTGAAGATCAAGCATATCCTAAGCCCCTAAATAGTGATTCTAACTGAAGCACTACAGGTAGTGCCCCAAAAAAGTCATATATCCTTGTAAGGATGAACCACTGGTCCCGCCATTGTGGGAGACACCCAAAACAGCTGACTTGCCACCAAGTAGGTGGTTGATTTGCTCAAGGAAAAGTGCCCTATCAAGGGCTCAGCATTGGTCCTTATTGCTGACAGGTTGGATATTCAGAGGCAACAGAAGCCAGAATTCCAAGAGCTTACAGTGTGATTGTTCCACTGGAACTTAACATATGCTCCAAACTGCATCATTTCCTACCACTGACACTTCCAACAACATAGGATTCTCTAGATCCTACCAGCAGAGACTTTTCTTTTCTAGGTCTCACTCAAGGTGGGCAGCCCTTCTGTTACTCCATGTGAGCCACAGCAATGAACCTAGCTGTAGAAAATATTGCTTCCCAAACCCAAGGAGGCTGCTGTGCTTCCATCTTTGTGGTAGGGGATGCAAGATGCAGCGATTTGCTTTATACTTTGGAGAGCTATCCCAATATACTCAAGACACTGGACTTCTAAAATCGTCACTGAAATGGCAGATTCCTGAATCCCTGTAGGGTTTTACTCCCACCCTCTAGAGTACATCAGTATACCATCAACAAAATGGATTAGTGTGATGATTTGTAGAATGTCCAGTCACTCTAGATCTCAGCTATATTATCACTGGACAGGAAAGCTGACACAGCCCTGAGATCAAAATGTAAATGAGTTATTGTTGGCCATCCCTTCTTTTCTGATTTGAAGTGAAACGAATGTTTTTGTCAGATTAATGGCCATAAACCATATACTTAAAGCCTTATTGATCAGTTCTAGCAATTAGACCATATCTGGCTCAGTAACTATGATGAAGGCTACTGCTTATTTAAGCCAGCAATGGTCTTCAGTCATTCTCCAGGGATGTGATATTGTTTCCAATTTAATATCTTGGCTCGGAGAGGAAGCAAGGTGAAAGAACAATTTCAAAGGTTTCTCCTTGACCATCTTTACTATATCTTTAACCCAAAGTGAGCGTTACTCTAACACTGAAGTATATGAATGCGATCAAAAATAGGAGAAATAACCACTGAGGGTATCCACAAACCCAGCAAACCTACTTGGAGCCAGACGTTAGCAAGAACTTCATTTATTATTTGGTCTCTGTAGGCAAACTGGAAAACTCAGCAGTGGCCACAGGACTGGAAAAGGTCAGTTTTCATTCCAATCCCAAAGAAAGGCAATGCCAAAAGATGCTCAAACTACCACACAATTGCACTCATCTCACACACTAGTAAAGTAATGCTCAAAATTCTCCAAGCCAGGCTTCAGCAATAGGTGAACTGTGAACTTCCAGATGTTCAAGCTGGTTTTAGAAAAGGAAGAGGAACCACAGATCAAATTGCCAACATCTATCTGCTGGATCATCAAAAAAGCAAGAGAGTCCAGAAAAAACATCTATTTCCACTTTATTGACTATGCCAAAACCTTTGACTGTGGATCACAATAAAGTGTGGAAAATGCTGAAGGAGATGGGAATACCAGACCACCTGACCTGCCTCTTGAGAAACCTGTAGGCAGGCCAGGAAGTGACAGTTAGAACTGCACATGGAAAAAACAGACTGGAAATAGGAAATAGGAAAAGGAGTACATCAACGCTGCATATTGACACCCTGCTTATTTAACTTATATGCAGAGTACATTATGAGAAACACTGGGCTGGAGGAAGCACAAGCTGGAATCAAGATTGCCGGGAGAAATATCAATAACCTCAGATATGCAGATGACACCAGCCTTATGGCAGAAAGTGAAGAAGAACGAATGTGCCTCTTGATGAAAGTGAAAGAGGAGACTGAAAAAGTTGGCTTAAAGCTCAACATTCAGAAAACTAACATCATGCCATCTGACACCATCACTTCATGGCAAATAGATGGGGAAACAGTGGCTGACTTTATTTTGGGTGGCTCTAAAATCACTGCAGATGGTGATTGCAGCCATGAAATTAAAAAACGCTTACTCCTTGGAAGGAAAGTTATGATCAACCTAGACAGCATATTAAAAAGCAGAGACATTACTTTGTCCACAAAGGTTCATCTAGTCAAGGCTATGGTTTTTCCAGTAGTCATGTATGGATGTGAGAGTTGCACTATAAAGAAAGCTGAGTGCTGAAGAATTGATGCTTTTGAACTGTGGTGTTGGAGAAGCCTCTTGAGAGTCCCTCGGACTGCAAGGAGACCCAACCAGTCCATCCTAAAGGAGATCAGTCCTGGGTGTTCATTGAAAGGACTGATGTTTAAGCTGAAACTCCAATTCTTTGGCCACCTGATGCAAAGAGCTAACCCATTTGAAAAGACGCTCATGCTGGGAAAGACTGAGGGGAGGAGGAGAAGGGGACCACACAGGATGAGATGGTTGGATGGCATCACCAACTCAATGCACGTGGGTTTGGGTAGACTCCAGCAGTTGGTGATGGACAGGGAGGCCTGGCGTGCTGTGATTCATGGGGTCGCAAAGAGTCGGACACGACTGAGTGACTGAACTGAGCTGAACTGAGACTTAAACTGAAGAAAGTAGGGAAAACCACTATATCATTCATGTATGACCTAAATCAAATCCCTTAGGACAGTAATGGTCTTCAGCCATTCTCCAGGAATATGATATTGTTTCTAAAGTACCATCTTGGCTCAGAGAAGAAGATAAAACAACAATTTCAAAGGTTTCTACTTAACCATCTTTGCTATATCTTTAAGATAGTAATATACTTCCACGTTATAAAGTGGAAGTAACAAATAGATTCAAGGGAATAGATTTGATAGATAGAGTTCCTGAAGAACTATGGACAGAGGTTCATAACATTGTACAGGAGGTAGTAATCAAAACCATCTCAAAGAAGAAATCCAAAAAGGCAAAATGGTTGACTGAGGAGCCCTTACAAATAGCTGACAAATAGAGAAAAGTGAAAGGCAAAGGAGAAAACGAAAGATATATCCATCTGAATGTTGAGTTCCAAAGAATAGCAAGGAGAGATAAGAAAGTCTGCCTAAGTGATCAATGCAAAGAGACAGAGGAAAACAATAGAATGGGAAAGACCAGAGATCTCTTCAAGAAAATTAGAGATACCAAGAGAACACTTCATGCAAAGATGGGCACAATAAAGGACAGAAACAGCATGCACCTAACAGAAGCAGAAGATATTAAGAAGATGTGGCAAGAATACACAGAACTATACAAAAAAGATCTTCATGACCCAGATAACCACGATGATGTGATCACTCACCTAGAGCCAGACATCCTGGAGTGCATGTCAAGTGGGCCTTAGGAAGCATCACTAAGAACAAAGCTAGTAGAGGTGATGGAATTCCAGCTGAGCTATTACAAATCCTAAAAGATGATGCTGTGCAAGTCTTTCACTCAATATGACAGCAAATTTGGAAAACTCAACAAAGGCCACAGGACTGGAAAAGCTGTTTTCATTTAATCCCAAAGAAGGGCAATGCCAAAGAATGTTCAAACTACCACACAAGTACACTCATCTCACACACTAGCAAAGTAATGCTCAAAATTCTCCAAACTAGGCTTCAACAGTACATGAACCGAGAACTTCCAGATGTTCAATCTGCATTTAGAAAAGGCAGAGGAACCACAGATAAAATTGCCAACATCCGTTGGATCATAGAAAAAGCAGAGAGTTCCAGAAAAAAATCTACTTCTGCTTCATTGACTATGCTAAAGCCTTTGACTATGTGTATCACAACAAACTGAGGAAAATTCTGAATGAGATGGGAATACCAGACCACCTGACCTGCCTCCTGAGAAAACTGTATGCAGGTCAAGAAGCAACAGTTAGAATCAGACATGGAACAATGAGCTGGTTCCAAACTGGGAAAGAAGTATGTCAAGTCTGTATATTGTCATCTTACTTATTTAACTTATATACAGAGTACATCATGCAGAATGCTAGGCTGGATGAAAGGAATCAAGATTGCTGGGAGAAATATCAATAACCTTAGATATGCAGATGACACCACCCTTTTGACAAAACGTAAAGAGTTACTAAAGAGCCTTTTGATGAAAGTGAAAGAGGAGAGTGAAAAAGCTAGCTTAAAACTCAACACTCAAAAAACTAAGATCATGGCATCCAGTCCCATCACTTCATGGCAAATAGATGGGGAAACAATGGAAACAAAATAAAGTGAGAGACTTTAATTTCTTGGGCTCAAAAATCACTGCAGATGGTGACAGCAGCCATGAAATTAAAAGACGCTTGCTCCTTGGAAGAAAAGCTATGACCAACCTAGACGGCGTATTAAAAAGCAGAGACATTACTTCGCCATCAAAGGTCCATCTAGTCAAAGCTATGGTTTTTCCAGCAGTCATGTATGGATGTGAGAGTTGACTATAAAGAAAGCTGAGTGCCAAATAATTGGTGCTTTTGAACTGTGGTGTTGGAGAAGACTCTTGACAGACCCTTGGACTTCAAGATCAAACCTGTCAATCCTAAAGGAAATCAGTCCTGAATATTCACTGCTGAAGTTGAAGCTCCAATACTTTGGCCACCTAATGCAAAGAACTGACTCTCTTTAGAAAAGACCCTGATGCTGGGAAAGATTGAAGGCAGGAGGAGAAGGGAACAACAGAGGAAGAGTTGGCTGAATGCCACCACCAACTCCATGGACATGAGTTTGAGCAAGCTCTGGAGTTGGTGATGGACAGGGAAGCCTGGTGTGCTGCAGTCCATAGGGTCAGCAAAAAATCGGACACAACTGAGCGAATGACCTGAACTGAACTTACTCTAGATTTTATATACAGATGCTGGGAAAGAGATGTTTTCTTTCTTCTTTCCTCTCAGGGTGCTCAACTGGGACAACACAATCCCCAAAACATAATCCTGAAACCCTTCCCCAAGTTCCCACCATCTTCTTACTGTATTCAGGAAGCCAAGCTGCAGGAGGATTGAAAGTGGGAGTGAAAGGGGCCACGCAGAGAGAAAAAACAGATCTAAGAGATGACATTTTTTACAAACCTATACTCAGCTCCACTTCTGACATCCCAGTTACATAAACCTTGTTTTCCTTTGCTCATATTTGTTAGAATTAGATTCCTGTCATTTGTGAGAGTTCAGGTGTATGAGGAGAGAACTCATTTGATAAATTTGAGGTAATGGGAAGAAGACCAAAAGGAGTGAGTACAGACTTAGAGAATGAACTTATGTCTGACATGGGGAGAAAGATGAGGGGAAGGGACAGTTAGGTAGTTTGGGATGGACATGTACACACTGCCATATCTGAAGTGGATAACCAACAAGGACTTACTGTATAGCACATGGAACTCTGTTCAGTGTTATGTGGTTGCCTGGATAGGAGGGGAGTTTGAGGAAGAATGGAAACATGTATATGTATGGCTAAGTCCCTTCACTGTTCACCTATAACTATCACAACACTGTTCATTGGCTATATACCAATACAAAAAAAAAGTATAAAAAAAAAAAAACAAAATAAAAGGAGTGAGTCAATGGCAGAACAAAAAAGACTATTTCCAAGGAACTCCCTTGGGGTCTAGTGGTTAGGATTCTGTGTTTCCATTGAAGGATCACAAGTTCGATCCCTGATCACAGAATTAAGATCCTGTAAGCTGTATGATGCAGCAAAATAAATAAATAAAGATTATATTCCAACCACATACAGTGCATAAAAGTATATGCCATCCCTACTATGTCCTTGTGGTTATAGATTTAAGATAACACTTTATAAAGGGCAAAGCAATATTTGTGAAATTTGAATTACAGAACCAAACAATTTTACAGCTTGGGAAATATAATGACTGATATTTATTAAGTTCATACTTTATGCCAAGACCTTTATATGCATTATTTTATTTAACTACCATTTCACATGTGAGAAGAAGACTAAGACTCAGAGATGTTAAAAGACCACCCCAAAGGCATAATCTACCAAATGCAGGTTTGGGATCCAAGTATAGATCTCTCTGACTCCAGAACCCAGCTCTTTTCCAATGTAATATATGGCCTCTCTGGAGATCAGTGTGTGTCTACTACATGAGGCTAATATGCTTTAAGATTCTCAGATATCATTTTACTAACATTCATAATTCCTCTACTCACTGGAATTCTTAAAAACTGATGAATAAATATGACTGACTGTTTTTCAGATAATAAAATTCATGACTATATTTAGTACCTTTGAAGACTAGAATATGGGGCTTCCACTCTTGCTTAAGTCTAATATTGACTTTACACAGGCAGTGCAAACTGTTTTGATACAAATGGTAAATCTTACGGAGAGACACCAGAAATACAAAAGTCTGTTGTTATCTTCTGGAGAATGTATCCCCTGTTTTTCACCAGAATTCCCACCCATAAGCCTACAAAATAGATAGTCCCTCTTTCTCTGCCCTTTCCAATCATGTTGTCCAAGGTATCTAAAGGAAATTTATTTAAAACAAATGAAGGTACTCAATAGGTGAAAAGTGAAAGTGAAAGTGAAGTGGCTCAGTCGTGTCCGACTCTGTGCAACCCATAGCTCCTCCGTCCATGGGATTCTCCAGGCAAGAATACTGGAGTGGAGTGCCATTTCCTTCTCCAGGGGATCTTCCCGACCCAGGGATCGAACCCAGGTCTCCTACATTGCAGGCAGAAGCTTTAACCTCTGCACCGCCAGGGAAGCCACTCAATAGGTAGAGTATGATAAATAAAAAGTTCTTCATTTTCTTCTGTCTTCAAGACACTTAGTATAAATCTTCATTGTCATTTATAGTCTCAACAAGAGATATTTTCCATATGAGAATTCACTGGGCATATGGAAAACCTTGGCTGAGCATGATATGCTCACCAATTTCCTCTAACGGGGATATTTATCATGCTTCTAGGTATTGGTAGTAAACAGCTCAGAATTCCCCGTTACCTCCTAGAACCAGTCCAGTCTGGTTCCTTCCACCAATGCCTCCACTGAAACTGCTCTTGCTAAAACCCCAGCAACTCCCACATTGCCTAATCCAATGAGTACTTTTTAATGATTATCATTCTGGAACTCAGCAACAATTCCTAAGTTGGTCACTGCTTGCTCTGTTCTTCTGCCTTCCTCTTTTTCTGGTTTCATTCTCTGCCAATTCTTTCTTCTGTCTAGTCACTCCTTCAGTCTCTAAGACTTTCTTCTTTTTCTTTTTCTTAATTTGTTCCTGGTCTCCTTCTATGTTCTCTCTATTCACTCTCTCTGGATGGTCTCAACTGTATTCATGACTTCAGCAACTACCCCGATGACTCCCAAATCTACATCTCCAGTCCTTTCCTCTCTTGTGAACTCCCAACCCATATATCTCTCATCTCTCTCTGGATGTCCCACAAGTATCTCAAACCTAACAAAGCATAGCTGAACTCCTCTTCTCAGCAGTAGCTGGACCTTCACCTTCTGTCTCTATCTCCGTCAGTGTCTCCATGGTCCACAGTCATCTCACCCTGGCCTGAGGAGTCATTCCAGAGTCTTTCCTCTCCTTCCCCCATCTCACCCATATTCCTTCACTTGTCTAGCTTCTACTCATTCTTCTTGTTTCAGCTTAGACATCATTTCTATCAGGAACCTGTCACCAACCCCACAAGTCTGTGTAAGATATTCCTTCTATGTGTTCCTGTAATACCTTAAATTCCTCTCATAACACTTAACACAATACAGGTTTGTAACTGCCAGGTTACTTGTCTATCTCTTTCAGACTCTAAGCAGGAAACGTATGTAAACTGTTCACTGCTATTTAACATGTCCTCAGTGTCTAACACAATCCCTGGCACATAATAGGTGTTCATGATATATTTGACAAATGAGTGAATCACTGAATCTTAAGCTGGATCCAAGAGTTCAAGAATGTTCACAGTTCAACATGTACTGTGCTTATCATGTGCCATTTTATTTCCTAAATTATCACACTCCCTTAATATGCCCTATGTGGGTGGCCTAGTATCTTTTTTATATATACGAGTTAACTTTATTTCTTTGTATCAGCAATAAAAGATTTAAAAAAATTTTTAATGGAAAGGTATACTTCATTTATGAACTGGAATTGATCTAAGTAATTCCAATAAAAAGCCAAGTAGGTATTTTGTTGTTGTTGTTGTTCAGTCACTAAGTCATGTCTGACTCTTTGCGACCCTGTGAACTGCAGCACACCAGGGTTCCCTGTCCTTCACTATCTCCCAGAGTTTGCTCAAACTCATGTCCATTGAATCAGTGATGCCATCCAGCCATCTCATCCTCTGTCATCCCCTTCTCCTCCTGCCCTCGATCTCTCCCAGCATCAGGGTCTTTTTCAGTGAGTCAGCTCTTCACATCAGGTAGCCAAAGTATTGGAGCTTCAGCTTAAACATCAGTCTTATCAATGAATATTCGGGAATGATTTCCTTTAGGATTGACCGCTTTGATCTCCTGGCTCTCTAAGGGACTCTCAAGAGTCTTCTATCAATTATTTGGCATTCAGCCTTCTTAATGGTCCAACTCTCACATCCATACATGGCTACTGAAAAAACCATAGCTTTGACTAGATGGACCTTTGTCAGCAAAATGTTTATAAATGCTGACAATTCTTCCAAACTAACTTAAATTTCTGCAAAGAATTTAAGAAGAAAATTCTAGAGAATTTTTGATGAGAAAATTATTCTAAATATTGTGTAGAAAAGCAATCAGGGAAGGATGGAGAATAAAAAGTTTACAAATTAAATATAAGAAAGGAATTCTTTCACATATTAGAATATTTAATAAAAATATATAGAAAAACAAGATATTAGCACAATAATTGACAAATTAATGTAATAGAGTGGATAGTCATTAAAGTGTGACCAGTTTTACAGGTGATCATGTATCTCCAAGCAGCCCTGAAACAGGACACTAACAGCAAAGATGTGGGAGACTTGGCATATCTATCAATATGTATACCTCAAGGCTGCAGGAGCCACGGACTAATAAAAACAATTCAGAGATGATTTCTCTAACTTTTCATGCATTTCAGCCAAAAACAAACCTTCTTGTGATTTTCCCATATTTCTTAGATGAGTTGCTATTTGCTTCTATGCACTGATCTGAATCTCAAAGAACAAGGCCAAGAAAAGAGTGTCTACCACTACAAAGGGATTTGTTTTCAAAAATCTAATGGAATTATATCCAACACTTCTTCTCTGCTCTGTAATTTATGAAAGTTCAGTTCAGTTCAGTTCAGTCACTCAGTCGTGTCCGACTCTTCGCGACCCCATGAATTGCAGCACGCCAGGCCTCCCTGTTCATCACCATCTCCCAGAGTTCACTCACACTCACGTCGATGGAGTCCATGATGCCATCCAGCCATCTCATCCTCGGTCATCCCCTTCTCCTCCGGCCCCTAATCCCTCCCAGCATCAGAGTCTTTTCCAATGAGTCAACTCTTCACATGAGGTGGCCAAACTATTGGAGTTTCAGCTTTAGCATCATTCCTTCCAAAGAAATCCCAGGGCTGATCTCCTTCAGAATGGACTGGTTGGATCTCCTTGCAGTCCAAGGGACTCTCAAGAGTCTTCTCCAACACCACAGTTCAAAAGCATCAATTCTACGGCACTCACCTTCTTCACAGTTCAACTCTCACATGCATACATGACCACTGGAAAAACCATAGCCTTGACTAGACGGACCTTAGTCGGCAAAGTAATGTCTCTGCTTTTGAATATACTATCTAGATTGGTCATAATTTTTCTTCCAAGGAGTAAGCGACTTTTAATGTCATGGCTGCAATCACCATCTGCAGTGATTTTGGAGCCCCAAAAATTAAAGTCTGACACTGTTTCTACTGTTTCCCCATCTATTTCCCATGAAGTGGTGGGACCAGATGCCATGATCTTCGTTTTCTGAATGGTCAGCTTTAAGCCAACTTTTTCAGTCTCCTCTTTCACTTTCATCAAGAGGCTTTTTAGCTCCTCTTCACTTTCTGCCATAAGGGTGGTATCATCTGCATATCTGAGGTTATTGATATTTCTCCCGGCAATCTTGACTCCAGCTTGTGTTTCTTCCAGTCCAGCATTTCTCATGATGTACTCTGCATATAAGTTAAATAAGCAGGGTGACAATATACAGCCTTGACGGACTCCTTTTCCTATTTGGAACCAGTCTGTTGTTCCATGTCCAGCTCTAACTGTTGCTTCCTGACCTGCATACAGATTTCTCAAGAGGCAGGTCAGGTGGTCTGGTATTCCCATCTCTTTTAGAATTATCCATAGTTTATTGTGATCCACACAGTCAAAGGCTTTGGCATAGTCAATAAAGTGGAAATAGATGTTTTTCTGGAACTCTCTTGCTTTTTCCATGATCCAGCAGATGTTAGCAATTTGATCTCTGGTTCCTCTGCCTTTTCTAAAACTAGCTTGAACATCAGGGAGTTCACGGTTCACATATTGCTGAAACCTGGCTTGGAGAATTCTGAGCATTACTTTACTAGCATGTGAGATGAGTGCAATTGTGCAGTAGTTTGAGCTTTCTTTGGCATTGCCTTTCTTTGGGATTGGAATGAAAACTGACCTTTTCCACTCCTGTGGCCACTGCTGAGTTTTCCAAATTTGCTGGCATATTGAGTGCACCACTTTCACAGCATCATCTTTCAGGATTTGAAACAGCTCAACTGGAATTCCATCACCTCCACTAGCTTTGTTTGTAGTGATGCTTTCTAAGGCCCACTTGACTTCACTTTCCAAGATGTCTGGCTCTAGATGAGTGATCACATCATCATGATTATCTGGGTCAGGAAGATCTTTTTTGTACAGTTCTTCCGTGTATTCTTGCCACCTCTTCTTAATATCTTCTGCTTCTGTTAGGTCCATACCATTTCTGTCCTTTGTCAAGCCCGTCTTTGCATGAAATGTTCCCTTGGTATCTCTACTTTTCTTGAAGAGATCTCTAGTCTTTCCCATTGTGTTGTTTTCCTCTATTTCTTTGCATTGATCACTGAAGAAGGCTTTCTTATCTCTTCTTGCTATTCTCTGGAACTCTGCATTGAGATGCTTATATCTTCCCTTTTCTTCTTTGCTTTTCGCCTGTCTTCTTTTCACAGCTATTTGTAAAGACAAAATATTTTCATTATGGAGGGCAGTCCTAAGATGGCAGAGGAATAGGACAGGGAGCACACTTTCTCCCCACAAATTCATCAAAAGAACATTTGAACGCTGAGTAAACTCCACAAAACAACTTCTGAATGCCGGGAGAGGACATCAGGCACCCAGAAAAGCAGCCCATTGTCTTCAAAAGGAGGTAGGAAAAAAGATAAAAGACAAAAAAAGAGACAAAGAGGTAGGGACAGAGCTCCATCCCAGGAAGGGAGTCTTAAAAAAGAAAGAAGTTTCCAAACACCAGGAAACACTCTCACTATCGAGTCTGTGGCGAGCCTTGGAATCACAGAGGGCAACATAACCTGGAGGAAAAAATTAATAAATAATTAAAACCCATAAATTACATGCCCAACGGTAACTCCCCCAGCGGAGAAGCAGTGCAGATGCCTGCACCCGCCACTAGCAAGCGGGGACTGGGCAAGGAGGTGTGGGTTGCTTGGTTAGAGTAAGGACCAGGCCTGAATGCCCCAAGGGCAATCTGAGGGAACTAACTTGGGCCAGCAAACCAGACTGGGATAGCTACCATGCAAAAAGCCCTAACCTAAGACACCGCCAGGCCCACGCACAGAACAAAGGACTGAGCAGAGCTAGCCAGCTGCTGACCATCCCCCTCCGGTGACAGGCAGCCAGAGCCGGAAGGGGGAATCGTGGCCCCAAACGGGCATTATCTACCAAACTGCAAGCAGGCTTCGTCACTAACTAAGACTTCTTGCGATTCTAGATGGTCAACATCCACCTGAGAAGGTGCACCAGTTGGGCACCCGGAAAACCGAGCGGCAGGAACGGGGGAGGTGATAAGTTGTACCGACCACGCTCACTAAACACCTGGTCACCTGAGCTGCTCGGATCTGGGAACGACACAAAACACAGGCCCAACTGAGTCTGCTCCTCTGAGGACTACCCGAGTACCTGAACCTGAGGGGCTTAGACCTGGGAAGTGCATACAACTCAGGGCCAGCCTCAGACAGTTCCCAGCAGAGCAACCTAGAGCCTAAGCAGTGTTGACAGGGAAAGCACACGCGCCGTGAGTGGAGGCAAACCCAGTGTGGCCGAGACACTGCGAGCACATGCCAGTGTTATTTGCTTGCAGCGTCCCTCCCTCCCCACAGCGCGACTGAACAAGTGAGCCTAAAAGTGTCCACCACTGCCCCCTTGTGTCAGGGCAGAAATTAGACACGGAAGAGAACAGCAAACAGAAGAAACTTAAACAGAGGGAACTTCCTTGGACACAACCGGTGCAATAGATTAAAACCCTGTAGTTAGTACCGACTAAATAGGAAGGGGCCTATAGATCTTGAGAAATATAAGCCGAATGAAGGAACTATCCTAAAATGAACTGACCCCACACTGCCCACAACAACACCAGAGAAAGTCCTAGATATATTTTTACTATTTTTACTATAATTCTCTATTTTTTTAATTTTTTTAATTTTTAAGTCCTCTATTACTCCTTTTTCATTTTTATAACCATTACGTTGAAAAAAAAAAACCCTATTTTTTAAAGCAAACTTCATATATTTTTTTTAATAATTTTTGTGACTTTTTTTTTCTTTAATATTGTATTTTTGAAAATCCAACCTCTACTCTAGATTTTTAATCTTTGATTTTTGGTATTTGCTATCAATTTTGTACTTTTAAGAACCCAATCTTCAGTACCCATTTTTACTTGGGAGCAAGATTACTGGCTTGGCTGCTCTCTCCCCCTTTGGACTCTCCTTTTTCTCCACCAGGTCACCTCTATCTCCTCCCTCTCTCTTTTCTTCTCTACCAAACTCTGTGAATCTCTTTGTGTGTTGCAGATGGTGGAGAACACTTAAGGAAATGATTACTGGCTGGATCTATCTCTCTCCTTTTGATTCCCCTCTTTATCCTCCTGGCCACCTCTGTCACCTTCCTCCCTCTTCTCTTCTCTGTATAACTGTGAACATCTCTGAGTGGTCCAGTTGTGGAGTGCACATAAGGAAGTGATTACTGGCTAGCTTGCTCTCTCCTCCTTTGATTCTACATCATCTCATTTGGGTTACTTCGATCTTCCTCTTCCCTCTTCTTAACTCTGTGAACCTCTCTGGGTGTCCCTTACTGTGGAGAAACTTCATCTTTAACCTAGATGTTTTATCAACAGTGCTGTATAGATGGAGAAGTCTTGAGGCTACTGTAAAAATAAGACTGAAAACCAGAAGCAGGAGCCTTAAGTCCAAATCCTGAGAACACCAGAGAACTCCTGACTTCAGGGAACATTAATCGACAGGAGCTCATCAAATGCCTCCATACCTACACTGAAACCAAGCAACAACCAAGGGCCAACAAATTCCAGAGCAATACATACCATGCAAATTCTCCAGCAACACAGGAACACAGCCCTGAGCTTCAATATACAGGCTGCCCAAAGTAACTCCAAACCCATTGACATCTCTTAACTCATTACTGGACAATTCATTGAACTCCAGAGGGAAGAAATCCAGTTCCACCCACCAGAACACCGACACTAGCCTCCCTAACCAGGAAACCTAGACAAACCACCCTCAGTGAGGAAACTCCACAATAATGAGAACTCCACAAACTGCCAGAATACAGAAAGGTCACCCCAAACACAGCAATATAAACAAGATGAAGAGAAAGAGGAATACCCAGCAGGTACAGGAACAGGATAAATGCCCATGAAACCAAACAAAAGAGGAAGAGATAGGGAATCTACCTGATAAAGAATTCTGAATAATGATAGTGAAAATGATTCAAAATCTCAAAAACAAAATGGAATCACAGATAAATAGCCTAGAAGCAAGATTGGAAAGATGCAGGAAAGGTTTAACAAGGACCTAAAAGAAGCAAAAAAGAGTCAATATATAACGAATAATGCAATAAATGAGATAAAAAACACTCTGGAGGGAACAAATAGTAAAATAATGGAGGCAGAAGATAGGATTAGTGAAATAGAAGATAGAATGGTAGAAATAAATGATTCAGGGAGGAAAAAAGAAAAACGAATTAAAAGAAATGAGGACAATCTCAGAGACCTCTGGGACAATGTTAAATGCCCCAACATTCAAATCATAGGAGTCCCAGAAGAAGAAGACAAAAAGAAAGACCATGAGAAAAGACTTAAGGAGATAATAGTCAAAAACGTCCCTAAAATGAGGAAGGAAATAATCACCCAAGTCCAAGAAACACAGAGAGTCCCAAATAAGATAAACCCAAGGTGAAACACCCCAAGACAAATATTAATCAAATTAACAAAGATCAAACACAAAGAACAAATATTAAAAGCAGCAAGGGAAAAACAACAAATAACACACAAGGGGATTCCCATAAGGGTAATAGCTCATCTTTCAATAGAAACTCTTCAGGCCAGAAGGAAATGGCAGGACATACTTAAAGTGATGAAAGAAAATAACCTACAGCCCAGATTACTGTACCCAGCAAGGATCTCATTCAAATATGAAGGAAAAATCAAAAGCTTTACAGACAAGCAAAAGCTGAGAGAATTTAGCACCACCAAACCAGCTCTCCAACAAATGCTAAAGGATATTCTCTAGACAGGAAACAAAAAAAGGGTGTATAAACCAGAACCCAAAACAATAAAGTAAATGGCAGGGGGATCATACTTATCAATAATTACCTTAAACGTACATGGGTTGAATGCCCCAACCAAGAGACAAAGACTGGTTGAATGGATACAAAAACAAGACCTCTATATACATTGTCTACAAGAGACCCACCTCAAAACAAGGGACACATACAGGCTGAAAGTGAACAGATGGAAAAAGATATGCCATGCAAATAGAGACCAAAAGAAAGCAGGAGTAGCAATACTCATATCAGATAAAATAGACTTTAAAACAAAGGCTGTGAAAAGAGACAAAGATGGACACTACTTAATGATCAAAAGATCAATCCAAGAAGAAGATATAACAATTATAAATACATATGCACCCAACATAGGAGCACCGCAATATGTAAGACAAATGCTAACAAGTATGAAAGGGGAAATTAACAATAACACAATAATAGTGAGAGACTTTAATACCCCACTCACACTTATGGATAGATCAACTAAACAGAAAATTAACAAGAAAACGCAAACTTTAAATGATGCAATAGACCAGTTAGACCTAATTGATATCTATAGGACATTTCACCCCAAAACAATGAATTTCACCTTTTTCTCAAGTGCACACAGAACCTTGTCCAGGACAGATCACATTCTGGCCATAAATCTAGCCTAGGTAAATTCAAAAAAATTGAAATCATTCCAAGCCTCTTTTCTGACCACAATACAGTAAGATTAGATCTCAATTACAAGAGAAAAACTATTAAAAATTCCACCATATGGAGGCTAAACAACACGCTGCTGAATAACCAACAAATCAAAGAAGAAATCAAAATATGCATAGAAGCAAATGAAAATGAAAAGACAACAACCCCAAACCTGTGGGACACCGTAAAAGCATTGCTAAGGGGAAGGTTCATAGCAATACAGGCATACTTCAAGAAACAAGAAAAAAGTCAAATAAATAACCTAACTCTACACCTAAAGCAACTAGAAAAGGAACAAATGAAGAACCCCAGGGTTAGCAGAAGGAAAGAAATCTTAAAACTTAGGGCAGAAATAAATGCAAAAGAAACAAAAGAGACCATAGCAAAAATCAACAAAGCCAAAAGCTGGTTCTTTGAGAGGATAAATAAAATTGACAAACCATTAGCCAGATTCATCAAGAAACAAAGGGAGAAAAATCAAATCAATAAAATTAGAAATGAAAATGGAGAGATCACAACAGACAACACAGAAATACAAAGGATCATAAGAGACTACTATCAGCAATCATATGCCAATAAAATGGACAACGTGGAAGAAATGGACAAATTCTTAGAAAAGTACAACTTTCCAAAACTGAGCCAGGAAGAAACAGAAAATCTTAACAGACCCATCACAAGCACGGACATTGAAACGGTAATCAGAAATCTTTCAGCAAACAAAAGCCCAGGTCCAGACGGCTTCACAGCTGAATTCTACCAAAAATTTAGAGAAGAGCTAACATCTATCCTACTAAAAATCTTCTAGAAAATTGCAGAGGAAGGTAAACTTCCAAACTCATTCTATGAGGCCATCATCATCCTAATACCAAAACCTGACAAAGATGCCACAAAAAAAGAAAACTACAGGCCAATATCACTGATGAACATGGATGCAGAAATCCTTAACAAAATTCTAGCAATCAGAATCCAACAACACATTAAAAACATCATACATCATGACCAAGTGGGCTTTATCCCAGGGATGCAAGGATTCTTCAATATCTGCAAATCAATCAATGTAATATACCATATTAACAAATTGACAAATAAAAGCCATATGATTATCTCAATAGATGCAGAGAAGGCCTTTGACAAAATTCAACATCCATTTATGATAAAAAC